>APFE030617867.1:1377-60763 GCA_000404065.3 Pinus taeda | reverse complement strand
TCTGTGTATATGTGTTTTATGTGTTATGCTCTCGCATTTTTATTTTTCCTGTGATTTAGAATTCGTATGCAGGTAATTTCTGTACGGGGTTAAAACCTACATAGATCGAAGAAATCTACTCGAGCAATAAGTATTGAAATCATATTCAAGAGGAAAACCCTAGAAGTATTTTTGAGATCATCATCTGAGGAATCTCTTCAAGGCCGAAGGTAGAGTTGAAAATTCAAGAACGATCGTGAAGCAAGCTCTCTCTCATATTCAAGGAGTAGTCTTCTATCAACATCAATATTAAGGAAGAAGCAAGCAACAAATGCTCAAGTAAGTTTATGACTTTATTTGATACTATCAAAATGCATTTTTGCAAGGAAAGCAACAAATTGGTTGGGGCTACAAACTTCCTTGCATGGAAGAAAAGAACAACCTCAATCTCATTGAGAATGAAGTCATGGACCACATCAAAGGGTCAACAAATCAACCTCCAAAAGAAGATACTCAAGCACATGCTATACTCATGAAGGGAGAAGTGAGAGCTCAGAGGATTCTCATAAAATTCATCAAAGACTCTCTCATCCCATATGTATCAAAACTAGACACTGCAAAAGTTATATATGGAAAATTGGTAGAGTTATTTTCTGTAAGTACTACTGGAGAAGTAATCTCTGCAAGGAAATAACTCTACAAATTGAATATCTAAAGGGAAGAAGGAATAACCTCATATTTTATGAGGATTTATGAGATAAGAGATCAACTTCTAGATTTGGGTGAAACAATGTTTGACAAAGAAACGAATATTGTAGTACTAAATCCACTGCTAGAGGAAATGGTTAACTTCACTTCAAGTATCTATGGAAGAAATAATCCACTTCTTTTCAAGGTCCATGTTCATTGTGTAAGATCGAAGAAACATACTGAAGGCAAAATCAGACGTAGGAACAAATGAGCAGAATCAAGCGTATGTTGCCATGTCAAGAAGAAAAGGAAAGTTTGGTCCTAAAAATAAGAAGTAGAATATGGATAAAATAAAATGCTATGGATGTCAATAATATGGGCATTATCGATGAGATTTACCTAAGATTAAAAGGGAAAATAACAATAGGAATAAGGAAGAAGCCCATATTACTGAAGAAGTAAAAGAGCTCGAGGAAAATAAGCCTAAGAAGGAGGAAGTGTAAGATCTCTACTATGACTAAGAGAATACCCTTCATGAAAAGGTACTCTTATGTTGTGTAAATTATAGATAGGAAGCATTGGCAAAAAGAGAGGATGCATCATATTAAAGAATTACATCATGGCAGAAGCATTAGAAGTAAGAGGTCGTGAATTATGTAATATGATGAATGTTTGAAAAAAAACCTATGGAAGTCAACTGTGTAGGATATAACTCTTGGTAAACCTCATTAGAAGCTTAAGTGATACTAATGAAGAAGGAATATGTCATCTAGAGAAAGGGTTATCATACATATGTCAAAACTTAACATCTGCACGATAAGATATGCAAGATCCTCAAGATTCTCTGATGGAATATTCATTGTAAGATTCACTGATCAAGAGGAAATGATTCCAATCTTATGGAATTAATAGAATGATGATATGATAAAATGACACTGAAGCAGATCAAGGGAATGACGTCCCTTCATTCAAAGGAAGTTGCTACAGGAAGTCTGGATGATCCAAAAGAAAGATGAGGTATGTATGCTCATATTTGATATTATGGAAGTAATGTCATATCGTCACATACAACAGGGATCACTGAGGCATGATCAAAGAAAGAGTTGCCTCCCTCGAAGGACTGCAAGAATGCTTGGGTCACATATTTATTAGATGAAATAAACATAATATGTCCTCATATGGAGTATGAGGTGGTTGAATAAAACTGAGGAAATCTGAAGCTCCTTAGAATAAAATGTGTAAAGAATGAAGGAAGAGATCGTGAAACTATGCAACTATGGTAAAGGCAGTTAACATCCAAAAGACCAAGAAGATTTAACTATGGTATCTCACAGAAGGCTCTGATGGAAGTCTGTAAAAAGATGGAGACCCTTGACAATACATATCCTTAGGAGATGGGTCAACATATATGTAGGATGCTGATGCCTACGGGAAGATTTCATGATAAAATACCATCACAAAGGTAATTATGATATAAATGTTCATTATTGATTAACTAGTATCTCAATGGGCTTATGCAGGGCTACCAAAGGGAAGAAATATGAATGTCTTCTATGAAGAAACATATATAAGGATGCAAGAAACTTCCGGAAAGAAAATTATGATGAAGGTATCATAACATGAAGAAATGCCAGATGAAGACTGATGGATCACTTTCTGATGAAAGGAATGTTGACATGACTAACTCCTGAATGAAAGTGATGGATGGTATGTGGCCTATGAAGAAGTCCCAAAATATGAAGAATACGTGACAAATAAATTCATGACATTGAAGTAAGGAGTTCTTCAAGAAGCTGGTTGTCCCATCATCTCCACCCGAGGAGTTGTTGTAGGTACATATTTTTAGAGGGAGACTGGAAAGTTTCTTACTAGGAAGAAACATGGAAATTCATAAGCCAATAGGGAGCTTAGGTACATTCCATGTGTATGAATGAGTAAACTCCTTTATTTGAATATGTATGTCCTCACTAATTAAGAGGGAGAGATAGACACATAATTCTAGTCTTCCTTTGGGAAGACAGAATGAGAGGATTGGATAGACAAATCATTATAGTCTTCATCTGGGAAGATAGAATGAGAGGATTGGGTAAACATTTGGCATCTGATACTCTTTGAGGATGTGATAGGGCATCCAAGATAAGAGTAGTCATGGAGGACCGATATTATTTATGGAATCAGAATCCAATATAAGAATAGTCCTATTGGAACACACCCTGAGAACCCGGGTGGGGTATGTTCCGATAGAGACAATGATGAGAGTGTCTATATATCATTGGTCTTGCCAACATTGAGCTCAAATATTTTGGAGAGATAGAGCTATTAGTCAAGGCCTTTCTATGTAACAATGCTGGTTGATATTGTGCTAAACAAATGGGTTACCAATCCGATTCTTCTTATGATAAATTATTCAGATTGAGAATGACCAAGTACTATTATGAATACCTCCCTAGTTAAGAGGGAGTGTTGAAAAGTGTAACTTGGTTCGGTATTCATAATGACATATAATCATATTTTTATGTAATGAGATGAAAAGAAGAAAACAAATTATTGTAATGCTTGCATCATGGGTTTCATGAGCAAGAGATTTTATTTTTGAGTCAAGGCTCCCATTGAGATCCTTTAGGAATTTTTTCATCTAGTCATAAAAGAATAAAAGAGTCATTGCCATGTAATGCAGTCATGTTACACATTGTAAAGAGTCATTCTTGTCTATGTAAAAGTCATCCTCCAAGACCTTTTCACTAGACCTCATAATGTTGGCCTACATCAAAGCGATGGATCTAGAAGATGAAGCCAACTTCCCTACAAGAGATCATGTCGGCCTAGAGGTCATTAAAAATATTGTATATATACCCATACTCGGCCTCATTTGGAAATAACGAATTCGGTGAAACAAGTCGAAAAGGAAGTGCGAAATGCACTCCAGAAGAAGCCTCCATATCAAAAGTGGAAATATAGCGAAGGTCATAAAGTAGTGTTTTTGGGTTAGTTTCTTCTCCTACATGTGAATATATCATAACCAAAGGTATTTAAAATAAGTTGAAGGAACTTTTGGGACTAAGATCTAGCTAAGAGAAGCTGAGTCAAGAAGTCTCTTTGTTAGAGACAATATAGGAAATGAAGACAAGCTAGGGTTTGTGTGGTGGGTTAACAAGCCTACAAAAAGGGACCTAGGTTCTAATGAAGCTGATATCAAGAGGGGAAGAAGTCGAGCACAAGAAGAGAAAGGATGCTGAGAAAAAGAGCATCGTTGAAGAAGAGGTTAGTGATAAGGATCTTGGGAAGACACCAGAGTTAAGGGTATTTTTCATAGTCTTGGTATTCGTCCATTGAATATCTATAAGAAGAATTTATGATTGGGTTTTCCTCTCAAAGAGTGAGAGGTTTTGGCCTTGGCTGATAAGCCTACATACTATGTCCCTTATTTTCTATTGTTCATTTGGTAATTATATCGATGATAAAAACATAATAATAACATAACGAAAAGAAGATAATAATCCAAGAAGTAAAAGTATATCACAAGCAATTATCAAGAAGAGAAATATCCTAACTTATGATGCTGTAGGTTTCTCAACATGGTATCAGAGCTTAGGTGCTAAAGTCAAGAAGGGGCATATAATCAAGAAGACACATGAGAATCAAGTTTCAAAGAAGGATCAAAGCGAGCAAAAGGACACCAAGCAAGAGATCAATACCTTCATCATACCAAAACCATAGATCGAAGAAATCTACTTCAAAAATAAGTATTGAAATCACATTCAAGAGGAAAGAAGGAAGAAAGACAAAAACCCTAGAAGTATTTTTGAGATCATCATCTGAGGAAGCTCTTCAAGGCTGAAGGTAGACTAGAAAATTCAAGAAGGATCATGAAGCAATCTCTCTCTCATCTTCAAGGAGTAGTCCTCTATAAATCTTAAGGAATAAGCAAGCATCAAATACTCAAGTAAGTTTATGACTTCATATGATACTATCAAAATGTATTTTTGCAAGGAAAGCAACAAATTTGTTGGGGCTGAAAAATTCCTTACATGGAAGAAAATAATAGACATCAATCTCATTGAGAATGAAGTCATGGACTACATCAAAGGGTCAATAACTCAACCTCCCAAAGAAGATACTCAAGCACATGCTAAATTCATGAAGGAAGAAGTGAGAGCCTAGAGGATTCTCATAGAATCCATCAAAGGCTCTCTGATCCCATATGTATCAAAACTAGACACTGCAAAAGCTATATATGAAAAATTGTTAGCGTTGTTTTCCATAAGTACTACTGGAGAAGTAATCTCTCTAAGGAAATAACTCTACAAATTGAAGATCTAAAGGGAAGAAGGAATAACCTCATATTTTATGAGGATTTCTGAGATACGAGATCAACTTCTAGATCTGGGTAAAATAAATTCTGACAAAAAAATGACTACTTTAGTACTAAATGCACTACAAGAGGAAAGAGGCAAATTCAGTTCAGGTATCTATGGAAGAAATAAGCCAATCCTTTTCAAGATATATGGTCATTGCGTAAGATCAAATAAACTAGAATGAAGGCAAAATTGGATGTAGGAACAAATGAACAGAATCAAGTGTATGCTGCCATGTCAAGAAGAAAAGGAAAGTATGGAAAATTTGGTCCTCAAAAGAAGAAGAAGAACATGGTCAAAATACAATGCTATGGATGTCAAGAATATGGGCAATGTTGAAGTGATTGTCGTAATATTAAAGGGGACAATAACGAGAGGCATAAGGAAGAATCCCATATTACTGAAGAAGTAGAAGAGCCTGAGACAAAACTGCATAAGAAGGAGGAAGTGGAATATCTCTACTATGAATAAGAGAATCCAATTAATGAAAAGGTACTCTTATGTTGTGTAAATTATAGATAGGAAACATTCACAATAAGATAGGATGCATCATATTAGAGAATGACATCATGGTGGAAGCATTAGAAGTAAGAGCTTGTGACATGTGTAATATGATGAATGTTTGAAACAAAACCTATGGAAGTCAACTATGTAGGATTTAGATCTTGGTAAACCTCATTAGAAACTAAAGTCATACTAATGAATAAGGAAGAAGTCATCTAAAAAAGAGTTATCATACATCTGTCAAAAGGTAACATATGCAGGATAGGATATGCAAGATCCTAACGATTCTCTGATGGAATGTTCATTGTAAGATTCACTGATCAAGAGGAAAAGTAAGTGGTTCTTAAAGAATTCCAATATTGTGGAATTCATAGAATGATGATATGATAACACGACACTGAAGCATATAAAGGGAATGAAGTCCCTTCATTCAAAGGAAATTGCTTTAGGAAGTATGGATGATCCAAAAGAAAGATGAGGTATGTATGCTCACATTTGATATTATGGAACTCATGTCATATGGTTGCTGAAAACAGGGATCACTGAGGCATGATCAAAGAAAGAATGTCCTCCATTGAATGATTTCAAGAATGAATGGGTCACACATTTATTAGATGAAATCAACATAATATGCCCTCATATGGAGTATGAGGTTGTTGAATACAACTGAGGAAATCTGAAGCTCCTAGGAATAAAATGTGTAAAGAAAGGAAGGAAGAGATCATGAAGCTATGCAACTATGGTAAAGGCAGTTAACATCTGAAAGACCAAGAAGATTTGACTATGGTATCTCACAGAAATATATGAGGAATCTGATGGAATTCTAGAAAAAGATGGAGATCCTTGAAAATACATATCTTTACGAGATGGGTCAACACATATGCATGATTCTCATGCCTACAAAATGATCTCATGATAAAAGACCATCATAAAGGTAATTATGATTTAAATGTTCATTATTGATAAATTAGTACCTGGATTGGATTATGTAGGGATACCAAAGGGAATAAATATGAATGTCTTCTATGAAGAAACATGTAGAAGGATGTAAGAACCTTCCAGAAAGAAAAGCATGGTGAAGGTAGCATAACATGAAGCAATGCTGGATGAAGAATGATGGATCACATTCTGATGAAAGGTATGATGACATGACCGACTCGTGAATGAAAGTGATGGATGGTATGTACCCTATGAAGAAGTCCCAAAAGATGAAGACTTTGTGACAAAGAAATTCATGACATTGAAAGGAAGGAGTTCTTCAAGTAGATCGTTGTCCCATCGTCTCCACCTGAGGAGCTGCTGTAGGTCCCTATTTTTAGAGAGTGTTAGTGTCTGTTAGTCTGCCAGTCACCAGTGATAAAAAATTCTCTTACAAGGTTTTTGTTAGGGTCTAAAGTCAAATTTTTATCATTTCATTAGGTTTTCAAAATAAAAATTTGGTCATTGGCTAGTGTGTCTAGGTCTATTACTACTCCTTTCAAAAATTTTCATGTTCCGGTCATTTCCATCACTCAGTTGGATGTGCCATCACTGAAAGGTCATCATCATCATCTCAATCATAGCATCATGGTCGTCATTCAATTCAGTGTCATCATTAAGTCATTGGGGTCAAAGTCATCAAAATATGTCATTTCATTCATAAATCCGACAAATGAAGGAGTAGTAATCGAGAATTTGCTCAAAACGTTTTTGTTTCAAAATGTAATTTATTTCAAATATGATGTAATAATTTCTAATGTTCCAAATATGCAGTGTATTTTCCAAAGCTACATAGTTTTCAAAGCAAAAGTGAAAAACATATTGTGGGCCACCCCACCACTATGAAGAAATTGACTTCCACAAGCTATAAAAGACCATCACAATTCCTTTCTCTCACTCATGTCATTAAAAAAGAGCTCTCACTCACCAGAAAGCACTTCCTCAACATCTTCAGGGCCAAAGGATACTCCAAAAAGTGATTCCAAGAAGCTATGCAACGTTTCCAACATCTACGCCACGTTTCCAACAACCATGCTGCGTTTTCACTCCAAAAGCCATAAAACTTGTTTCCAAGGGTTCTAAATGGAAATTGAAGTCTTCATCATCAATATACAATTAAGTTAAGGTCCCTCGATACCTCCTATTAGCCTTATTTCCTTGTTTTTATGGTGCATAACCTCTATTTGTCCCCACGCTGCATTTTTGGTAGTTTTCATAGCTGGGACTCTATAAAAATTCCCTAGGATAAATCCTACACTTATTTCATCCCTTTCCACTTCCAAAAGTTCCCTAACATCTTTACCTACTTACCTAAATTTTCATACTTTCATTTCCCTTCCCTAAACCATTCATCCTATCCCCTCACTCACTTCCCCTATTTTTCCCACTGGGGTTTTCTCTTGAAAACAATCAACATGGAGGAAGAAAATAAATCTTATAACAAGGGAGGTAAAGTATCAAGGTATGAACCACTAAAAACCCATGAGCTGATGTCCTCCTCACTGTCCAAGCAATGTTTCCAGAATGTTGGTTTCCTAAGGTTTTGTGAGCAAGTTCAACAAGTCAAGTATCATGCCAAGTTGACTAGCTTGTTTGCCACTAACCTTTGGAGAGATAAAGTCACTGTTGCCGGGGCCAACTTCACAATTTCAACTGAAACCATAAAAAAAGCCATAGGGATACCAAACAGTGGGAAAAATTGTTTAAGAGCCTAGACTTGGATGTGTAAAACTACAAACCCTTCGTCAAAGGTCACTATAAAGACACCATTTAGAAAGTTTTTCCTTTTGGACAGATCCTTGAGAAGTTTGCTCCATTGATGAGGGTCATTATGAAGTATTTTACATGTGAGGGAAGATTTTCAATATTGTACAAGTATCCTGCCATATTTCTCATGCATTTAACAGGGTTAAAACCACTTAACCTATCCTACTACCTCTAATAGAACTTGGATAAAATGACAGAGAAGGTGCAACATAGACAAAGTGATCATCAAACCAACCTTTTTCACCATGCCCTCATTAAAATAATTGTATTTCATCATCTTGGACAAATAAACATCACTTGGTAGACATTCATTCAATAAAATGTATTTTTGTATTCTGTTAGTGATTCTACTAGCCAAAGTACACCATCAGCACCATCCAAGCATATGGAGATTGACTCATCCAACATAATTTTAGTCAAGAGGACACCTAGGGCTGAGGTGACTCAAACATATCAGAGAGGAAGGATGCTTGCGTTTTCTCCAAACATTGTGGAAGGGGCCAAGCCTGCATTAGTAGAATAGGGATCACCATCACAACATGATGCACCTTTGCAAGATGAGGAGCCATTCCATCTTGACACTGATATAGTAGACTTGAAGGTTAATGAAGAGAATAAGATAGTAGAGAAGGTCATCATGGAGAAACATGCCAAGATCAAAGAGCTTAAGGAAAACTTGTCTAAGGCCAATTTCATGATTTCATTCCTAGAGCAGGAGAATAAGAAATTGTTGGTAAATCAACTACTCTTGAATAAGCATAAGGTTGATGTTAGCAAAGAATATGTAAAAGGAAAAACAATAGTTGACATAGATGGTTCAGATGAGCATCAAGAACAGGTGACAAGGAAGAGGCCAAGGACTAGAGGCCTCCAAAGGGAACTTCAGCAACAAAGAGAACAATATCCACCAAAAGAGAAAATGTCTTCAACTGACCTAATTGCAGCTGAAATCAATCAAAATAGGGATTTTTGGCTTGACAAAGTAAATTTAAATTTGGAAAATATCCTTAAGAGAGAAAACAAAGACAACAAATTGCAAAGGTACATGGTTGCTCATTACTATACAAGGAGTCATGTCTCCAAAGTAAAGATCAAGTAGTTGAAGGAAAAACTCAAGGAAACCCTAATCAAGCCAAAAGACAAGGTTAAGTTAGATTTTCTTGCTGATGCTTCGCTCATAGCATAGCATAACATCTCAAGTCTTCATGGAGAAACTATGGACCAATTTTGAATAATCTTGAAGAAATTTTGGGAAATTGTGAATTTTTGATGGGGAGCTCCAAACGAAAATTTGATTACATATTTGGATTTTCAATCACTTGTACATTACTTCTAGCCCTTTGGAGAAAACTTTTAGCAAGTTTTGGTAGGTGAAAAAGTCCAAAAACCACTCAAAAATCACTTCTCTGCCCTCTTTTTGAAGAGCTCGCTACGTTTTTTGAGTACCTATGGGACAATGAAGTTTTGGAGGGCCAGGAGCATCCTTTTTCAGTTATTAAGGACTCTATAATGTAGCAGACATCCATATATATCTCCATACTTTTTCAGATCAAGATTTGGACCTCGGGAAGGTCTCCAAAAGTCACTTCTACCAATTTCGCTATGTTTTCTCTTGGCACGTTGCGCTTTTGCCTAAATTCACTACGTTTTTGCCTGAAACTCCTGTTTGTCAGTTTTATCAACTAGTTTCGAGTTATCATGATGTAATTACTTGTCTTTGATGTAATTATGATGTAATGAGAGGTAAATAAGCTTGTTAGGGTTGTTTTCATGTAAATTTAGGCCTCATTTATGAGGAGAAGTTCAGTTAAAGTTTAAATGGAGGATTTGTTTTAACCTCCCTAGACATTAGGGTTTTGTTGAGAACTTCAGGAAATCAGCTCCTAAACTAAAGGATTCGAACCTAAGTGAGGGGAAGATCGTTTTTAGTCTATATGTATCTATTTTTCAGTCATAGAATAGATTGGAAATCAATGAGTAGAACTTTGGAGCTTGTACTTCATCACTTTTGCAGAAAATCAAAGGACAGTTACAACTATTATTAAGGAATTCTTGTGTTGTGAGTTTGTGATAATGTTTTATCTCTATTATAGTTTTATATGAATGATATATCCATCTTACTTCCATGCCTATTCTTTTCAGTTATTTTCCTAAGAGGTTTTAAAGATACTTCTTAGTTTTAAGCTCTGTTTTGTTAGGAACCTCATGTTTATGTCACTTGTCTTCTGATAAATGAATTCATGCTTGCCATGCTCATTTTCATCTCTAATTTTCCACCCTACGCTACATCAAAAAAACCCCAAAGTATCACAAAGGCATACCTACCTTGCTAATTTATATCTCTTGCAGCTGAATCTTTTGACCTAGTTCCCTGATTTTCACTCCTCATCCAACAAAATCCTAAAAGATTCAAAACCATAGAGCTGGACATATCTAGCCTAAAATATTTTCCCATTCCAGTCATCATTGGCTATGAATTCATAGAGAGATCCCTGTCTGGTTTAGTAGTGCTAGATGGTAAACCCTAAGTGGTTTGAGTTTACCTCCTTTGATCTCCCTTCTCAGTCTTGGGATATTGTGGAGGATAACAGAGGGATCCTGGAAAGTTTCTTACATAGAAGAAACTTGGAAATTCCTAAGCCAAGAGGGAGCTTAGGTACATTCCTTGTGTAAGAATGAGTAAATTCCTTTATTAGAATAGGTATGTCCTTCCTAATTAAGAGGGAGATATAGAAACATCATTCTAGTCTTCATCTGGGAAGACAAAATGAGAGGATTGGGTAAACATTTGGCATTCAATACTCTTTGAGGATGCGATAGGGCATCCAAGATAAGATTAGTCATGGAGGACCAATATTCTTTGAGGACTCAGAACCCAAGATACGAATAGTCCTATTGGAACACACCCTAAGAATATGGGTGGGGTATGTTGTGAGAGAGACAATGATGTCAGTGTCTATAAATCGTTGGTCTTGCCAGCATTGAGCTTAGATCTTGTCGAGAGATAGAGCTATTAGTCAAGGCCTTTCTATGTAATAATTCTGGTTGATTTGATGCTAAACAAATGGGTTACCAATTCGATTCTTCTTAAGAAAAATTCTTAAGATTGAGAATGACCAAGTACTATTATGAATACCTCCCTAGTTAAGAGGGAGCGTTGAAAAGTGTAACTAGCTTCGGTCTTCATAATGATGTGTAATTGTAATTTTATGTAAAGAGACGAAAAGAAGAAAAATAAAATTATTGTAATGATTGCATCATGGGTTTCATGAGAAAGAGATTTTATTTTGAGTCAAGGCTCCCATTAAGTGCCTTTAGGAATTTTGTCATCTAGTCATAAAATAATAAAATAGTCATTGTCATGTAACGAAGTCATGTTACACATTGTAAAGAGTCATTATTTTCTACGTAAAAGTTATCCTCAAAGACGTTGCCACTAGCCCTCATAATGTCGGCCTACATCAAAGCGATGAATCTAGAAGATGAAGTCAGCTTCCCTCCAAGAGATCATGTTGGCCTATAAGTCATGAACACACTTGTATATATACCCATACTCGACCTTATTTGGATATAATGAATTGGGTGAAGCAAGTCAAAAAGGAAGTGCGAAATACACTTCAGAATAAACCTCCATATCAATGCAAAAAAGAGGAAAGATAATGAAGGTCATCAAGTAGTGTTTTTGGGTTAGTTTTTTCTCCTACATGTGAAGAGATTAGAACTGAAGTTATCGAAAATAAGTCAAAGGAACTGCTGGGACTAGGACCTTGCTAAGAGAAGCCGAGTCAAGAAGTCTCTCTCTTAGAGACTATAAAGGAAGCAAAGACAAGATAGGGTTTTTGTGTTGGGTTAGGAAGCCTACAAGAAGGGACCAATGTTCTACAGAAGCCGAGATCAAGAAGGGATGAAGCCGAGCACAAGAAGAGAAAGGAAGTCGAGAAAAAGAGCATCATTGAAGAAGAGGTTAGTGACAAGGATCTTGGGAGGACACTAGAGTCAAGGGTCTTTGCCATAGTCTTGGTATCTTTCAATTAAAGATCTATAAGAATCATTTCTGATTGGGTTTTCCTCACAAAGAGTGAGAGGTTTTGGCCCTGGATGAGAAGCCTACATATTGTGTCTCTTGTATTTTATCGTTCATTTGGTAATTATCTTGATGATAAGAACACAATAATAACATAATGAAAAGAAGATCATAATCCGAGATGTAAAAGTATATCACAAACAATTATAAAGAAGATAAATCTCCTAACTTATGATTCCCTAGGTTTCTGAACATGGTATCAGAGCTTAGGTGCTAAAGTCATGAAGGGACATATAATCAATAAGACACACGAGAACCAAATTTCAAAGAAGGATCAAAGCGAGTCAAAGGACACCAAGCAAGAGATCAATAGCTTCATCATACCGAAAACCTAGATCTAGGAAATCTACTCCAATAAGAAGTATTGAAATCATATTCAAGAGGAAAACAGGAAGAAAGACCAAAACCCTAGAAGTATTTCCAAGATCATCATTTAAGGAAGCCCTTCAAGGCCGAAGGTAGAATAGAAAATTCAAGAAGGATCATGAAGCAAGCTCTCTCTCATCTTCAAGGAGTAGTCCTCTATAAACATCAATATTAAGGAAGAAGCAAGTAAAAAATACTCAAGTAAGTTCATGACTTCATTTGATACTATCAAAATGTCTTTTTTTAAGGAAAACAACAAATTGGTTGGGTCTGAAAACTTCCTTGAATGGAAGAAAAGAACATATCTCAATCTCATTGAGAATGAAGTCATGGACCACATCAAAGGTTCAATAAGTCAACCTCCCAAATAAGATACTCAAGAACATGCTATATTCATGAAGGGAGAAGTGAGAGCCCAGAGGATTCTCACAGAATCCATCAAAGACTCTCTCATCCCATATGTATCAAAACTAGACACTGAAAAAGATATATATGAAAACTGGGTAGAGTTATTTTCCGTAAGTACTGCTGGAAAGTAATATCTCTAAGGAAAGAACTCTACAAATTGAATGTCTCAAGGGAATAAGGAATAACCTCATATTTTATGAGGATTTCTTAGATAAGATTTCAACTTCTAGATCTGGGTGAAATAATGTCTGATAAAGAAATGAATACTGTAGTACTAAATGAACTACCAGAGGAATGGGGAAACTTCACTTCAAGTATCTATGGAATAAAGAAGCCACTCATTTTCAAGATCTATGGTCATTGTGTAATAGTGAAGAAACCAAATTGAAGGCAAAATCAGATGTAGGAACAAAGGAGCAGAATCAAGCATATGTTGCCATGTAAAGAAGGAAAGGAAAGTTTGGAAATTTTGGTACTCAAAAGAAGAAGAATAACATGGCTAAAATACTATGCTATGGATTTCAAGAATATGGGAACTATTTAAGAGATTTTACTAAGCTTAAAAGGGACAATAACAAGATGAATAAGGAAGAAGCCCATTTTACCGAAGAAGTAGAAGAGCGTGAGACAAAGAAACCTAAGAAGGAGGAAGTGAAAGATATCTACGATGACTAAGAGGATCTCCTTCATGAAAAGGCACTCTTCTATTGTGTAAATTATAGATAGGAAGCATTGATAATAATATAGGATGCATCATATTAGAGAATGGCATCATGGTAGAATCATTATAAGTAAGAGCTCGTGACATATGTAATATGATGAATGTCTGGAACAAAACCTATGGAAGTCAACTATGTAGGATATAATACTTGGTAAACCTCATTAGAAGCTTAAGTGATACTAATGAAGATGGAATAAGTCATCTAGAAAAAGGGTTATCATACATCTGTCAAAAGGTAACATCTGCAAGATAGGATATCCAATATCCTCAAGATTTCGTGATGGTATCTTCATTGTAAGATTCACCGATCAAGAATAAAATAAGTGGTTCTTCAAGAATTACAATATTGTGGAATTCATAGAATGATGATATGATAACATGACACTGAAGCATATAAAGGGAATGAATTCCCTTCATTCAAAGGAAACTGCTGCAAAAAGTTTGGATGATCCAAAAGAAAGATGAGGTATGTATGGTCACATTTGATATTATGGAAGTCATGTCATATGGCTGCAGATGAAAGGGATCACTGAGGCATTATCAAAGAAAGAATATTCTCCTTTGAAGGAATGCACGAATGCATGGGTCACATATTTATTAGATGAAATAAACATAATATGTCCTCATATGGAGTATGAGGTGGTTGACTAAAACTGAGGAAATATGAAGCTCTTGGGAATAAAATGTGTAAATAAAGGAGGGAAGATATCATGAAACTATGCAACTATGGTAAAGGCAGTTAACATCTGGAAGACCAAGAAGATTTGACTATGGTATCTCACAAAAATATGTGAAGACTTTGATGGAAGTCTAGAGAAAGATGGAGACCCTTGACAATACATATCTTTAGGAGATGGGTCAACATATATGCAGGATGATGATGCCTACATGAAGATATCATGATAAAATACCATCACAAAGGTAATTATTATTTAAATGTTCATTATTGATTAATTTGTATCTGGATGAGCTTATGTAGGGAACCAAAGGGAAGAAATATGAATGTCTTCTATGAAGAAACATGTAGAAGGATGCAAGAAATTTCCAGAAAGAAAAGCATGATGAAGGTAGCATAACATCAAGCAATGGCGGATGAAGACTAATCGATCACTTTCTGATGAAAGGAATGATGACATGAATGACTTGTGAATTAAAATTATGGATGGTATGTTCCCTATGAAGAAGTACTAAAAGGTGAAGACTCAGTGACAAAGAAATTCATGACATTGAAGGAAGGAGTTCTTCAAGCAATTGGTTGTCCCATCATCTCCACCTGAGGAGTTGTTGTAGATACCTATTTTTAGAGGGAGCCTGAAAAGTTTCTTACTTGGAAGAAAATTGGAATTCCTAAGCCAAGAGGAACTTAGGTACATTCCTTGGGTAGGAATGAGTAAATTCCTTTATTAGAATAGGTATGTCCTCCCTAATTAAGAGGTAGAGATAAACAAATCATTCTAGCCTTCACTTGGGAAGATATAATGAGAGGACTGGGTAAACATTTGAATTCTAATACTCTTTGATGATAAGATATGGAATCCAAGATAAGAGTAGTTGTGGAGGACCGATATTCTTTGATGACTAGGAATCCAAGATATGAATAGTCCTATGGGAACACAGCCTGAGAACCTGGGTTAGGTATGTTCTGAGAGAGACAATGATGAGAGTGTCTATAAATCATCGGTCTCGCTAACATTGAGCTTAGATCTTGTGGAGGGATAGAGATTTTAGTCAAGGCCTTGCTATGTAACAATGTTGGTTGACATGATGCTAAAAAAATGGGTTACCATTTCGATTCTTCTTATGAGAAATTATTCAGATTGAGAATGGCCAAGTACTATTATGTATACCTCCATAGTTAAGAGGAAGTGTTGAAAAGTGTAACTAGGTTCGGTCTTCATAGTGACATGTAATTGTATTTTTATGTAAAGAGATGAAAAGAAGAAAAATAAAATTATTGTAATGCTTGTATCATGGGTTTCATGAGCAAAAGATTTTATTTTTGAGTCAAGGTTCCCATTGAGAGCCTTTAGTAATTTTTAAATATAGTCATAAAATAATAAAAGAGTCATTGTCATGTTACACATTGTAAAGAGTCATTCTTGTCTATGTAAAAGTCATCCTCCAAGACCTTGTCACTAGCCCTCATAATGTTGGCTTACATCAAAGCGATGGATCTAGAATATGAAGTTGACTTCCCTCCAAGAGATGATGTAGGCCTAGAGGTCATGAACAAGCTTGTATATATACCCATACTTTGGCCTTTTTTGGACATAACAAATTCGATGAAGCAAGTCGAAAAGGAAGTGCAAAATACACTCCAGAAGAAGCCTGCATATCAACTCAGAAAAGAGGAAAGATAGCGAAGGTCATAAAGTAGTATTTTTAGGTTAGTTTTTTCTCCTACATGTTAAGATATCAAAACCGAAGGTATTCAAAATAAGTTGAATGAATTTTTGGGACTGGGACCTCGGTAAGAGAAGCTGAGTCAAGAAGTCTCTCTCTTAGAGAATATTAAGGAAGCGAAGACAAGCTAGGGTTTATGTGGTGGGTTGGCTTACAAGAAGGGACCAATGTTCTAAGGAAGATGAGATCAAGAAGGGAAGAAGTCAAGCACAAGAAGAGAAATGAAGCCATGAAGAAGAGCATCGTTGAAGAAGATGTTAGTGACAAGGATATTGAGAGGACACTAGAGTCAAGGAATTTTGTCATAGTCTTGGTATTCGCTAATTAAAGATATATAAGAAGAATTTCTGATTGGGTTTTCCTCTCAAAAAGTGAGAGGTTTTGGCCCTGGCTAAAAAGCCTACATACTGTGTCTCTTGTCTTCTAATTTTCATTTGGTAATTCTTGATGAAAAGAACACAATAAGAACATGATGAAAATAAGATGATAATCCAAGAAGTAAAAGTATATCACAAGAAGTTATCGAGAAGAGAAATATCCTAACTTATGATGGCCTAGGTTTCTCAACAAAATATATAGTCATGTCCCTTCCTATTTTCAATAAATCTCCCACAAAATCCATGGAAATATTTCCCAAGGCCTAGTGCGCACTGGTAAGGGCTAGTATACATATTGCTTCATGTTACTAGGGTTTTTGTAACAACAAAGTATAAATGATATAATATACCATGCTACATCATTATAGGTTAGTACCATACCATTGTATAATGTTAAATTTACTCCAAATACCAAAATTTCATGCAACCTTGGAGGGTGTGCCTCTTTGATAATCTACAAGCTTTAGGAACACATAGCTTGTTGAGCCTATAAAGTAATCCATTCTAGAAATGATAGTCAATATTATTGTTACCTTCTTCTAAATTATTTTGGCCCCATAACTATTTAAACACCTCCTTGAAGTCCTCATATTATATGTCTGCTTCTCTGTATGAATCATGGGTAAAAGGATCCATGTGGATAAGAGTTCCTAAAGCTTTAATCTTGGATGTGGGTGGACTTGAAAGAATGCATGACAACCTATTTGTGCTTCTCTTATCGTAATCAATGACTATATTAAAAAATTATAACAACCACATCCACTTGTAATTGCTAGTTTGTTATAGCTTACTCCAAGCCTACAAATATTATAACAATTTGTGATTTGTGTGAATGATGGAATCCTTTCCCATCAAATAATGCTTCCACTTATTGACAAATTTAAATAGGGTATAAATTCCCTTTTCATAGACAATGTAATTGAAAACTTTCCCATGAAATGTTTTATATAGTATACATGCCTTCCTCCTTGCATAAATACCACTCTCATGGCATACATGCTTCCATCTATCTCCACCTCAAAAGGCTTCTACAAGTTTGGTAATGTGACAATTGGTGCTTGAATTACTTTTATTTTTAGCTCAACGAAATTATTTTGTTGATTTGTAATATAAATCAGATCATTATATTTTTTTTCATCAATATTGATACTTTTGGCGTGGAAAAAGTCGAGGATTCAACTCACAAGACCATTTTTTCCAGTGGGACCTAGTTTGGAAAATTGAGGTATGAAACCTTCCAAGATCATTTTTTTGGGTGTGGAGCCTACTTATCTACATGATTTAGAGGTATTGTTTAAGCTACGATTGGATCCTAGGCCCTGATGGTGGGATTCTCTCCCCACTAGTACCACCAGGGGGGGTGCCAACAATTCTTTGGAGCCCCCCCTAGCAGGGGTTTGCGGGTAGCGCCCCTTAAGCAAAAATTAGAGAAAAACTACCTTGTAAAATATTTTAATTTCAAAGTCAATCTGGGTTGTTCACTATGAAAAATATCTTATGATAGAATTTATGTTAATTTAGGGATTTTTTCCCTAGAATGAAACCCTCAGTTTGTATGAGAGAATTGTATTGCAGATGTGTATTATTTTGTGTGAGAAAAATAGAGGAGACTGTGTGAGAGAAAAGAGGAAGTTATCGATTGGTTATAGATTGTATCCCTTCATTTTTCTGGATAATATAAAAGGAAGGACTGGCTATTTCTCCGTGGTCGTAGCCAAAATTGGGTAAACCACATATATCTGTGTCTCTCTTGTTTTATGTTTTTCTGTGTTTGTTGTTTCCATAATATTTTAAGTGTTCCATTGCTCTGTTATTTAATTTCTAACACATTTTGAGGCATCAAATGACATTTTTTTGGGGAAGAAATTTACCAATTTAGAACCACCCCATTTTTTCCTAGTCTACACACATATACCTTTCCAATGACACAAGAGTCTCATCAACCAAAGTTCGTATGGAAACATTATGCCACTCAAAAGTTGACCTTCCCGTTCTGGACACTATAATTTGAGAGGATGCCATATAGGCCCCTATTATTCATGGAAAAGGGGATAGCCACATGGTCATGATGAATAAAACTCTATAAGGGTCCATATTGTTTCTCTGGTTAAGCGTTGATGGAGTCAAACCTAACCACTAGTAGGCTATCGAGCTATATAACTATGCCACTAGGAGGAAAAGGGGTTCCATTCTTTTCTAGTTTATCATTTTCCACAGAAGAGTAGAGCAACTGATAGGGATAGGGAGAGAGAAAACATAGAGTATTTGTTCACTATAGTAGTCCACAAACAACAATGATTACTTCTTTGTACTCACAACCATTTTCTTATCATAGAAAGAGAGCACAGGGACCTCACATTCCAGTTGGGTTTTCATCTCAAAAGAGTTTCCCATGATATGCCTTGTGTTAATCATAGTTTGTGAGTTTTTATTTCACTATTCTCAATTTTTTTTCACAATTATAATTTGCATACATACACAATAAATACTAATTTGTAGATCCATAACTGTAAAGAGAAATGAACCCTCATAGTGTAGCTTCCATATTTTTAAGAATAATTTATCATATATGTTGTGACAAATTGTCTGATGGGATATTTGTAGAATTTCACGGATCATATTGGTATCATAGTAGATTTCTTTTGGTATATTATGGATATTTATGGGGAATCCAGATCGGTTAAGAAAAAAATCATAAAACCCTTGTCATGGTTGATGAATATGAGAATAACCATCTTGATCTTCAAAGAAGAAGTTTTTGTGGCTAGAGGAACAACTTGAAAATATGCTCCATAATGTGAATCTCCTCATGGTGGCCCTGACCAATAAACTTGGGATATTTAGAGAATATGGGGATTCTACTGTAGAGGTCTAATTGGAGGTGAGATTAGGAGACCGTGAAGAAACAAACTATGAGTTGAAGAAAGGACACAAAAAGGATCAATCCAATTCGAGTGCCATGAAAAATTCACAGTCCCTGTTCAAAATGGAAGTGAAGGTTGATATGAATTTGTACCAAGGTGATATTGATGCACTAAAGCTAAATCAATGGTTGTATCAATTATAATTTTATTTTAGTGTTATCATATAGAGGAATAACATAAAATTATATTTGTATGGTTGAAATTAGAGGGCCATGCATTGATCCACTGGGAAAACCACATAGAGACCTTGAGGTTGGAGCTAGTTCCTCTAGTGGCTAAGTGGGAGAATTTTAAAACCCTCATAAAGTCATAATTTTACCCTATTAGGTCCATAGAGGACCAGTCGGTCTCGTGGTATTACTTCATGTAGAAGCAGGGGAAAAGCATACATGAGTGCACCACAAAGTTCAGAAAGATAACCATAATGTTGGGTATCTCCACAAAGAACCCATATATATTCCTCAAGTATCTAGGGGGTATACACAACCATGTACATAAGAAAGTGATGCTGTTTAAGCCCAAATTGATGAACGAGGTTTATGTACAGGCACAATACTTGGAGAACATAAGCAATAAGAAAGGGAAATCAAGTGGATCGAAGTAGGACCAAAAAAATATCTCAAAGGAGGGAAAGAAGAAATAGAAAGGGAGAAATTATAAAAAGACGATAACAAAAATGAACTAGTACAAGGATCCCAGAAACCAATGCAACCACTAAAATATTGACGATCATATAGAGGAGAAGTACTGGAAGTTGCACTCAAAGATTAACCTAAATAAAAAAGGGAAATATATAATAAGAATAATTTCATGGCCACTAATTTGAGCAACCAGGTTGAAAGAAGTTTAGCCATGGATGAGAAGATTATTTTCATGTCAATGTAAAAGGAGGTGAATCTGAGTATTTTTCAATAACAGGAAGAGAATCCTTCCAACCGATAACTCCACCAGAAGCCAAGCCTCATTTTTGTCCAAAGATGCCATTGTATTTTTCAATAACAGGAAGAGAAAGAAATGGCCAAACCCTTCCACATTATATACAGGTTAAGAATACAAATATTGAAGCTATGATTGATTCAGGATGGCAGATGAATCTCATTGCAAGAGACATAGTCAACATAATGGGATTGGAAGTTCATGATAATCCAAGCCCATATTCATTGGGATGGGTAAACAAGGATGCATATTTAAAGTTAAAAAACGGTGCAAAATTAGATTTATTATCAATGCTAATTTCAATGATGAAGTAGAACTAGATGAGTTCTCCTTGATGTATGTGGAGCGGTGTTTGAAAGTCTTTACATGTACATTCATGATAAAATATGCATGAAGAGAGATAACCAACATAAACTCATCAAGGATGGAAAATCATTCACCATTAACACACACAAAGGCAGGTAACAAATTTCATTGGTAAGTGCTAGCCAAGCCAAGAAATTGATTAGTTCTAGCAAGAAGTTTACTCTATTATTTTTAAAAAAGAATCGGTATGTGGAAGAGTTAGTAAGAGTAAAGGAATCCCTAGAGGGTTGTACTAAGAAACAAAAGAAACAACTGGAAGACTTGCTACAGGAATACATGGAAGTGTTCCATGATCCTAAAGGGTTACCACTCAAGAAAAAAGTGGAGCACGAGATCCAATTTTTCCTAGACTCCCCATTTCCAAACATTGGGATACATGAAGTCAATTATAGAAGCAAGTGAGGTGAAGAAAAAATTGTAGCAACTACTGGAAGATGATGTCATTCGACCATGTACATAATCATGTGGGTCACACATAACCATTATGCCAAATAAGGATGAGAATTTGCGAATGTGTATAGATTACAGGGTGTTGAATAATATTACTCTCAAGAATAGGTACCCATTTCCATAATAGATGGTTTGCTGGATCAATGGCAGCAAGAGAAATACTTCACCAATATGGATTTATAGTCTGGATATCACCAGGTTTGAATTAGATAATAATAAACTTGGAAGACTACCTTCAAAACCATGCAAGGTTTGTATGAGTGGTTAGTCATGCCATTCGGCTTATGCAATGCACCAACTACATTTATGAGGTTAATGAATGATATACGACACCCTTTTATAGATTCATTTGTTATGTTCTATTTGGATGCTATATTTTTATACAATTCTACCTGAGAGGAGCACATCTCACATTTGATGTAGGTGTTGGAGACATTAAAGAAGCATCGACTGCTATCAAATCTCAATAAGTGTGAGTTTTCACAATAGTCTTTGGTGTATCTAGGTTATTTGATAAATGGAGGAGAGCTGAAAATAGATCATTCCATGATGGAGGCCGTCATGAAGTGGTTGGTGCATACTAATCTTTATAAGATTAAGAGTTTTATTTGGGAGACACAATACTTGAGAAAATTCATAGCCTCATTTTTTAGTGGTAGTAGCACCACTCCATGCCATAACAACAAGTGGCAAAATTTTCAGTGGGCAAAGGGTCAATAGAGTTCCTTTTAGGAGCTAAAGAATAATATCAATCACACACCAATTCTAGAATTAGTAAAATTGCAACAAACCTTTGAAATGGAGACATATGCAAGTGTGTATGCTGTGGGAGCAATATTAATGCATGAAGGAAGACATGTATGTTGCAATTCTGAAGTATTTCATGGGGAATTTCTTAACTACCCTACCAATGACAAGTAGATCTATGCCATGGTGTCGGTTGTGAAGAAGTGGAATAACTATATGATGGGGAAGGAGACAATAAATCATAGAGATCACCGACCATTATAGTAATTACAGGCCCAGAGTAAGCTACAATAGACCAGGCATTAAAAGTGGATGGGGTTTCTACAATAATTTCATATAGTGATCAATTATAAGAAGGGAAACACCAACAAGTTGATCAACATGATTTCAATGCCACCCACATGAAATACCATATATTTGGGAACTCTGATGCACATAGAAACATTCACCCATGAACCATATAAAGAGGCATATTTATAAAATGAGGACTTTAAGGAGGTGTGTCAACAGTTACAGAGCTAGAGACATGTGCTCGATGGTGACAACACCATTGACTACCATCTCCACGGTGAGGTACTCTACAAGTTGGATAATATATGTGTTTCTAAAGGTGAGTGATTGCAATTGATCAAAATGGCTCACACCTACAAGGCTGTAGGGAACTTTGGTGTAGGGAAGGTAGTGACCAACTTGCAAAGGTATGTGTATTTGCCCAAGAAGCAAGAATATATAGCTAGGTTAATAAGATGATGCATGCTTTGTTGTACAAAACAAGCCCAGTAATAGGAAACAATGTTTATATCATCCCTTACTTGTACCCACTCATCCTTGGGAAATAATTTCTATGGACATTGTTAGAGGTTTATCAAAAACCATGAAGGGCCATGACTACTTATTCATGGTAGTTGATAGGTTCAACAAGATGTGTGTTCTGATGGCTTGTAAAAAGACCATCATCGGGATAGAAGCAACAAAAATTGTTCTTTTGATAGGTATAGGTTCACTTTTGGATACCAACGAGCATCATATTGTATAGGGACACACAATTTCTCAGTGCACTTGGACTACTTTGTGGGATAATATGGACACAAAGTTGAAGAGGTCTATAGCATTCCATCCACAAACATATGTAGTCAACATGACTATGGTGAAAATTTCAAGGGGTTACAATAATAAGTATCCAAAGACCTCTAATGAAAAAATGGTACATATAAAACACTCTTATAATAGAGTAGTCCACACTTCTACTGGTAAGTGCCCATTTGAAACTTGTTTTGGCTATTTTCCACTTTCACCTATGTATATTACATATGGGTACTAAGGAAGAGTGAGGGAGAATCTTATAAGGGATGCTCTAGGGGCTAATTTTTTTATGGATAGGATTAGGAAGATAAGTCAGATCCATATACATGTACTAGAGACACTGTAGAAGTCACAAGAAAAATACAAGGCTAGGCATGATCATCACAAAATAGAGAATTCATTCAAGGTGGGAGACATAGTATGATTATAGTTTAACAATGAGAGGCTATATGGTCTTCATAAGAAAATTAAGGCCCTCTAGTATGGTCCCTTTGAGATACTAGAAAAGGTGGGAGATAATTCCTATAGACTCATTACACCCCCATACATGTGAATTTACTTAGTGGTGAATGCGAAGAATTTGAAACTCTATGAGCCTTCCATGTTAGATAAGGAAGATGAATAGGTCCTACCTTTTGTGGAGGATTTTGAACCAAATGCTCCGGAAGATTTTATAGTAGATAAAATTTTGTAGAAGAGGTCCAAAAATACAAGACATGGGTAATATGACCTTTGTCAAATTAGGTTGAAAGGTCTACTTTCTGACAAGGCTAAATGGTACACCCGAGAGAAGGTGGAGGAAAAGTTTCCTCACTTCATTTAGTATAAGATTTTTGGGACCAAAATCCTCCCAAAATGGGAAGGTGTGATCTAGATTGGATAATTATAATTTTTTCATCCATTTCAATGGTTTCAAAGTGGAAAAAGTGGAGGATTAATATCACATGACCACTTTTATCGATCAGGTCTAGTTTGGTAAATTGGGTTCGAAACCTTTCGGGAGAATTTTCAGTCATCAAATATCATTTTTTGGTGGAAAAATTGCCACTTTAGTGTCACACCTTTTTTTTATTCCTATTCTACACTTATAAACCTTTGCGATGGTGCAAGAATTGCCTTAATTGGAGTCTGCACACAAAATTTATGCCACTCAGATGTTGACCTTCCTGTTTTCGCCACTATAATTTGAGAGAATGCCGTGTCAACCCCCATTATTCATGGAAAAGTGGTTAACCATGAGATAATGATGAATAAGACTTTAGAATATTTCATTTGTAGCTCTGGTTAAGAGTCGAGGGAGTCAAACCTAACCACTAGTATACTATCGGGCTATGTTATAACATGGACACTAGTAGGAAAAGGGGTTCCATTCTTTTCAAGTGTATATTGTTCCATAAATGAGTAGAGTATCCTAGAGGTATAGGGAGAGAAAACACAAATACTATTTGTGCACTATAGTAGCCCATGGGCCACAAGCCTTACTTATTGGTACTCACAACCATTTTCTAGTCAGAGAAAGAGAGCATAATGACCTCACCTTCTAGTTGGGTTTTTATCTCAAAGGTTTCCCATGATATATCTTGTGTCAGTCATGGTTTGTGAGTTTTTATTTCATTTTTCTCTATTTTATGCATTATTATAATTTTCATACATACATAATAAACAATAATTTACAGACCCAAAAATCTAAAGAGAAATAAATCCTCATAGTGTAGCTTCCATATTTTTCAGAATAATTTATTAGATATGTTGTGACGAACTATTCAGTGGAATAGCCAAGGAAGTTTACAAATCACATTGGTATAAAAAAAATTGCTTTTGGTATATTGTGGATATTTGCAGGGAATCTATATTAGCTAAGCCAATTCATAAAACCCTAGTCATGTTCAATGAATTTATGAATAACTATCCCGAACTTGCAGAGGAGAGGTTTTTGCAGTCAGAAGCACAAGTTGTAGATATAATCCATAATGTGAATCTCATTATGGTGTACCTGACTTATAATATTGGGCTATTAAGATAATATGCAGGCTCTAATGTAGAGGTCTACTTGGAGGGTAGATTAGGGGATTGAGAAGAAACCCATAACGAGTCGAAGAAAGGACCCGAAAAAGATCAACCTAGTTTGAGTGCCATCAACCATTCATAGTCCCTGTTAAAAACAGAAGTGAAGGTTGATATCAAGCCGTACCAAGGTGATATCGATGCTCTGAAGATAAATCATTGGTTGCATTAACTATAAGTTTATTTTAGTGTTCACCATATAGAGGAAGAACACAAGATTTCATTTGTGCGACTATAATTAAAGGGTAATGCCCTGACCTAATGGGAAAATCACATGGAGACCTTTAGGTTGGAGTGAGATCCTCAAGTGACTAAGCGGTATTACTATAAAACAATCATAAAGTCATACTTTTTCACTATCAGGTATGTAGAGGACCAATGGATCAAGTGACACTACTTTAGGTAGAAACAAGGGAAAAGTGTACAATAATAACCAAAATTTTTAGAAAGATGGTGATTATGCTGGGTATCTCCCTAAAGAACCCAGATGTAATCCTCAAGTATCTTGGGTGTATACACATCCATTTACAAAAAAAAGTTATGCTGTTTATGCCTAGATCAGTGGATGAGGCTTGCATATAGGCACAATAAATGGAGAACATATGCCAAAAGAAAGGGTAATCAAGTGGAATGAAGAAGAAGAAGCACCAAGAGGGGAAAAATAAGTGGAGAGGGGGAAATATAAAAACATGGAAACCACAAAAAACCAATGCAAGGATCCAAACAAACACTACAAACACTATAATATTGATAGCCATATATAGGAGGAGTGATGGAAGTTGAATCTGAAGCTTAACTTGAAGAACTAAAATAAAGATAATAGGAAGCCTAAGAATGTCATGCCCACTAATTTGAGAAACCAAGTTGAAATAAACTTGAACGTGGATGAGAATATCATTTGTACTTCAATGCAAAAGGAGGTGATTTTGAGTAGCCTTCAACAACAAGTAGAGAAAGAAATGACCAAACTCTTCCTCATAAAGATACAAGTCAAGAATACAAAAATTAATGCTATGTTTGACTCAAGATGGTAGGAAAATCCCAATTGCAGTAGAGCTGGTCAATAGATTGGGATTGGAATTTAGTGATCATCCAAGACCATATCCATTGGGATGGATACATATGTATGTAGAGTTAAAGGTAACAAAAAAAATGAAAAATTATATTTGCTATCGGTGTTGATTGTATTGATGAAGTAGAAATATATGTAATCCTACTTGATGTATGTGGAGTGGAGCTTGGAAGTCCTTACATGTACACGTAGGATGCAATCTTCATGCAAAGAGCCAACTAGTACTACCTTTTCAAGGAAAGAAAATTGTTCACCATTAACACACACAAAGGAATTTCGAAAGTTTCACTGATAAGTGTCAACCAAGCCAAAATATTGATCACTCCTAGCAAGAAGTTTGTTCTATGATCTTTAAGAGATAATTAGAAAGTGGAAGAGTTAGTAAGAGCAAAGGAATCCATACAAGGGTGTACTAATAAAGATAAACAACAACTGGAAGATTTGATACATGCATACAAGGATGTGTTTTGGGAGCCTAAAGGGTTGCCACCGAAGAGGAAAGTGAAGCACGAGATCCAGCTATTGTTGGACACTCCGTTACCAAACATTGGGTTGTAAAGGTAGTCTTTTATAAAAACAAGTGACATGAAGAAACAATTGCAACAACTACTGGAACAAGGTGCCATTCGACTGAGTACATCACAATGTGGGTTTCCCATCATCATTGTGCTAAGGGAGGATGGGACTTGGTGAATGTGCGTAGATTACATGACATTGAATAAGATTACACTCAAGAATATGTATTCATTTCCTATAATATATGATCTATTAGATCAATTGCATCAAGGAAAATAATTCACCAAGTTGGACTTAAAGTCTTGATATCATTAGGTTCAAGTCATAGAAGAATATGTATGGAAGAGCACCTTCAAAATCACACAATGTTTGTATGAGTGTTTAGTCATTCCATTCTGCCTATGCAATGCAACAAATACATTTATGAAGTTAATAAATGATATACTTCACTTTTTTATAGATTAATTTGTTATTGTTTATTTAGATGATATAATGGTATACAATGCTACCTGTGAGGAGCACATTTCACATTTGACACAAGTGATGTAGACATTAAATAAACACCAACTACTATCAAATCTCAATAAGTGTGAGTTTCACAACAATATTTGGTGTATTTGGGTTATGTGATAGGTGGAGGAGACCTAAAACTAGATCTCACCAAGATGCAGGCCATCATGAAATGGCTGATGCCTACTAATGTTTATGAGGTAAGGATTTTCATTGGGGTATCGCAGTACCTAAAGAAATTCGTAGCCTCATTTTCAGTGGTAGAAACACCAATCCATGCCATAACAACAAGTGGAAAGAGTTTTCAGTGGGGATAAGGTCAGTAGAGAGTCTTTGAGGAGCTAAAGATTAAGTTTAGACAAGCACCAGTTTTGAAATTACCAAACTTGTAGCAAAAATTCGAAGTGGATATAGATACGAGTGGGTATGGGGAGCGGTCTTGATGCTGGGAGGAAGACATGTATGCTACTATTCTGAAATATTTTGTGGGGTAGCTCTTAACTACTGTACCCACAAAAAGGAGTTCTATGCCCTAGTGAAATTCGTGAAGAGGTGGAAGAATTATTTGATAGGGAAGGAGACAATAATCTACACCAATCACCAACCATTAAGGTACTTGTAGGCCCAGAGTAAGTTACAACATACCAAGCATTACAAGTGGATGGGGTTTCTAGAACAGTTTCATTTAGTGATCAAGTATAAGAAGGGAATCACCAACGATTTGGCCGACATGCTTTCAAGGCTACCCACATAAAATATCATAGCTTTGGGAATTATAATTCACATGATCCATTCACCCATGAACCATACAGAGAGGCATATTCAGAGGATGAGGAATTCAAGGAGGTGTTTCATCAATTTCAAAGCTAAAGACATGTGCATGATGGTGATAACACCGTTGAATAAAATATTAGGGCAGGTTAATCTATAGGTTGGATAAGTTATGTGTTCCTATAGGTGAGTGATTTTAGTTGATAAAAGGGGCTCACACTTCCAAGGTTGAAGGGCACTTTGGTGTAGGGAAGATAATGGCCAACTTGTAGAGGTATGTGTATTGGTCCAAGAAGCAAGAAGATGTAGCTAGGTTCATAGGAGTATGCATATTTGTTGTAACAATAAGCCTAGTGGTAGGAAACATGATCTATATCATCCCTTACCTGTACACACTCATCCTTGGGAAATCATTTCCATGGACTTTGTGGGAGGTTTATCAACAACTAGGAAGGGACATGACAACCTATTCGTGGTAGTTGATAGGTTCAAGAAGACTTGTGTTCTTATGCCATGTAAAAAGACCATAAATAGAAAAGAAGCCACAAACTTGATCTTTAGATAGGTCTGGGTGAACTTTAGGATATTGAACCTTAAACTACCGTGGATATTCCACTGGTCAATTTGTCATAACATATCTGATAGTATTATATTAAAACTTCTAAATTTCTACATAATTATAGTTTTATTAAACCTCTAGATCTGTAAATTTAACTGTAATTAGTGTATGCATGTGAATGGAAATTACACATCAAAATGGAGAATGACAAAATAATCTCACACACACATAAGACATAAGATATACTATGGGAAAAACTTTCGGGAAAAAACCTAGTTGGAAGGTAAGGCCACTTTGCTTTCTTTCTCTCTCTGGAAAATACGGCTGTAGGTACAAAGAAGTAATTCATATGGCCCGTGGGTTGCTACAATGAACAAATACTCTGTGTGTGCTATACCTCCTATCTTTCCTGTCTATATTTTCAAAGCTATGGAACAAAATTCTCTCGAAAGAATGGATTGTTGCTTCCTCCTAGTGGCCTGGTTATAACACAACCCGATAGCCTACTAGTGGTTAAGTTTGACTACATCTAATCTGAACTAAAGTTAAAATATAGAATCTTCTATAGTCTTGTGCATCACAAACATGTGGCTAGCCCATTTCCCATGAATATTGGGGGTTGACGCGACATCCTCTCTAACCATGGCGATAAGAACAGGGAAGTCAACTTCTGACTGGCATAATTTTTGCATACAGACTCCGATTGATGTGCTTCTTGCGCTATTAGAAATATATCTATGTGTATAATAGAACAAAAATGTGCTATAATAAAGCAAAATTTTTTTACCCCTAAAAAATATCATTTGATGCCTCGAAACGCTCTTAGAAGGTTTTCGACCCCGTTTTGCCAAATTGGGTCCCACCCGAAAAAACAATCCCATGAGTTGATTTCTCCACTTTTTCAACCCTGAATGCATCGAGATGGATGACGAAAAATATAATGATCCAATTCGGATAAAACCTCCCCATTTTGGGAGGTTTTTGGTCCCCTAAAACTTTTATTGACGTGAGGAAGTTTTTCCTCCACCTTCTCTCTGGTGTACCATTTAGCCTTGCCTCGAAGTTGTCTCGTCAAACCAATCTGCAAAAGTTCATGCTACCCCTATCTTGTAGTTTTGGACCTCTTCTGCAAGACTGTGTCTTTTGTCAAATCTGCTTGAGCATCTGATGCCAAATCCTCCATAGAAGGTAGGACCTGTTCCTTTTCCCAATCTAGCATGGAAGGCTCATAGAGTTTTAAATTCTCCACATTCACAACTGAGTAAATGCGCATATATGTTGGTAAATTGAGTCAATAGGCATTATCACCCACCTTTTCCAGTATCTCAAAGGGACCATACCTTAAAGCCTTGATTTTCTTACCAGGCCCATGTAGCCTCTCCTTGTTCAACTGTAGCCATACTCTGTCTCCCACCTTGAACGATTTCTTTGTTATGTGCTGATCATGCCTCACCTTATACTCATTAGAGGAATCAGCCTAAAAGTGGCCTCCTAAGGAAAAATCAAGAAATTAATAAAAATGCGATGCAAACAATTTTTTAATATTACTTCACTTTTTTTATGTTCCACAATATTTATTAGCATGAGATTTAATTATTTTTTATATATTTTTTTTTACTTTTATCGAAATCCTCAATGTTGGAGTATCTCTATGTTATAATCTATATCTATATTAATATATATCTATCTATCTATATATATATATATATATCTATCTATCATATATATATATTTATAACACAATTTGTTAACCAAATGGTTTTAAATTTCTTATATAAAATCCTAAATAAAAGAAAAAGGTTTGTTTAACCAAATTGGTTTAAAATTTCATATAAATCTATAATTATAAGGGACTTTTTATGTAGAAAAAAAAGCATTAATAATTAATAAAAAGACAAAATTATTAATAACATTTTTTTAATTGTTCTTTTGTTTTTTAAGATTAGAATGTTTTTTTTCTTGGAATTTAAGTTTACACACAAATTTTACAACACAATTTCTCTTATTTTTTTGTGGGGAAAATATTTTACACGCATGAAACCTTCCATAGTAAGTTTCTCCAAAACCCTATTTTCAATTAAAAAAGTTCTTAAAACTATATCATATTAAAATTAAAATATTTAAATTGTTATTATTATATTAATTTTAAAAATAATTATTAATATTATTTAATTATAAAATTTGACAAATTGATTGTGTTATAATTTATAACTAAACTTTCACCTCTATTTCTCAGGTTTGGAATCTTTCTCAAGCGAAACTAAATTTTCATAGCAGTTTGCAAAATTTCTCTGAGCGACAAAATTTCTCTTGCAAGATTAACATTTCATTAGATTAGCTCCCAATGTAATGGAGCGAAAAAATTTCTCCGAGAAGATTAACATTTCATCATATTATATCCAAATGTAATGGACACATTTGGAGTGGCAAAATTTCTCTAGCGAAATTTCTCACGGGAGACGGAGCTATGCTAATAGTAGCAAAATTTCATGGGGTTTTGCAATTTTTTTTGGGGAGACTAAAATTTCATAAGGGGTTTGCAAAATTTCTCCTAGGACACTGATTATAGTAGAAATTTTTTATCCATATTTCATGGGTTTTGCAAAGTCTCTCCAACGAGGCTAAAATTTCGTCAGGGGTTCGCAAAATTTCTCCAGGGAGATTTATTATCTCCAAATTTAATGGAGCAATGTTCATATAGGAAAAATTCATCAATATTTCATGGGGGTTTGTAAAATTTCTCCCAGGATACTGATTATCTGGGCGATTGAGTGAAACCTATTGTGATTTTTTGATAAACAATGGGAGAACATTTTTTCCACTTTGGATGCTTCTACTCTTGCTTCTCGGTTAACTGAATCTGCTCTTGGAGGATTTTCAAGAGGAATACACTATTAATATAGAGCGGGCAGGTGATTCAAAAAGGAATTCAAAAGATATCTTCTTCAAATAGATGGGTGTTTTGCAGGCATGGTGATTCATCTTTCCCTTTCAAATGATATTTTCATTTTCTTGAATGTATTGATTCCAAATCTGCTACAGGTTCTCTTGTATCTAAATGTTCCTAGAATTAACCTAATCTCACAATTCAATATCACTATCTGTGCATTTTCAATCTATAGCTCCAACTTGAACATGTACTAGGTAGCGTTGCTATATCCTTCTTTGATTGGTATCAGAATATGTGGGAAAAGGCTGCCTAATTCCATGATGATAAGAGTAGCCTGTATTGCCACAGATAGAATTTTGACCCCAAAATTTGTTAGGCAAATGGCCACTTCTCTTTGTTTTTTCGGTGTAGCGAATAATAAAGAATAATTGAATAGGCTATTGGGTGATAAGTAATGGATTGAGTTAGACCCTATAGTTGAAGTTAGGGGTTCCTCTAGTTAGTCTATAATTATAGATGTAAGTGTAATCAAAGCAATACTCCACTCATTATGGCAACAATGGATCGTTATGAGCTAGCATCAAACATTCAAATTATATTGGTATAATGATAGAGCTTTACTTTTTTTTTTTTTTTTTCATGGTTCTTTAAATTCTTGTAATGATGATAATTCCTTACATACCATTGGTTGATTGGGATATCATTGAAGCCCAAACTAAATATTCAAGCTTGTTTCCTGAAATTGTCTTAATGGTTGTATAACTTAAGATAAGATCGATGAATTTGTTTTGATGCTAATAAAACGTTAGATAGAATTGATGCAAGAAGTGTAGATATATAAAATGACACCACATAAAAACTAGCACTTCAATAATTTGTCAGTGCAGTATAAACATGCTTTCCTTGAGCCAAATGGTTGCCCCAAATAAGAAAAATTCAACATCATATTGACCTCATGCCTAAGTTTTATGGCCAAACATTGATCTATATAGAATATTACTATTGTAAAGTTAAAAAATTATGAAGTAGGTGAAACAAATCCTCAACCAACATACAATAAAATCTAGTGCCTCCCCATGTGGATCATCTATGCTTATAACACCACAAAGCATTAACTTTGTGAATGCAAATAAATCCAAGATTTAACAAAATTTCAATACAAAGAAAGTAACCTCTGCCAAGGGTTGATAACCTGCTTATCATCTTTAAGATGTACAACACTTCACATCTAGTCCAAGTATTATCAAGTACACATGAGGACCATACACCAAAGATTGATTTTAAAATAATGCAAGAACTGAATGGGTGCTTGGTAATGACATTCAAATTATGCAATAATCCAAAATATTTATGAATTTGAAAATGATTATTTCCTGAACTAATTTTCCATTATTTATCTCAATCTTCAATGATGTTATCATTTTTATCATATCTAGGGAAAAGCTTAAGTAAACTTGAACATGATGCTTTGAACCAATTGAGAGCCCAACTTGCAAGCTAAAATGGAAAAATATAGGTTGCAATACAACCTATTGGATTTGGGATTTGTAGTGGGAGAGGCAACAAAAAATGCAGTGGCCATTATGAATTCTTTGAGCTTAGAAAATTTGACCAGGCTTATAGGATTAATGGAGCTCACCAACTGAGGAAGTTTGTAGAAAATTTAGTGCATCTTAGTGTATTCACTAGAGGAGCCAAAATATCTCAATGGACTGCAACTTGAGAACAACTATTTTGAAAATTTTAATTGGAAGATTAAAATTATCAAATTTTAGGTATTTTAAACCTTGTTGAGCCACGATATGATATTTGTGTTAGTTTTGGGATCAAATTTTAGAGTTATATATTCACGTAACTTGTTAGTTTCTTGACATATTCCATCTTTGAAGAAATATTGTGATCTGAAGATAAGGATAAAATGACTTATGATCCTTCATTAGGAGGCTTCCTCTATGATGCACAACCAAAAAATTCCCAGTGAATATTTTTATTTACTACCATTTTATTTGCATGCAAGATTTTTATGCACCTTTGGTAAAAATTTAAAATATTTAAGGACTGGACAACACATTTAAGGGGTAGTGTCTCTTGGTACCTATTCATTAAGTTTCATTGTTATATTTTCCTTTGGATATATCCCTATTTGGAACTTATTCATTAAGTTTCATTGTTATTTTTTCTTTTGGATATACGAATTGATCTTCTAAAAGTTTTGAACTCTGTGATTTCACTATCATGAGCTCCATGATGTGAGCATGATATATACATATTCATTTTTATTTCTTAGTTGGCTCAAGGGATTATTACATTTATTTTTTTCCCTCTATTTTTTAGTTGGCCAATAAATTACTAATATTTTTTTTATTTTTTATTTTTATTTTTATTTTTATTTTTATAGTTTCCTTTTAATTATTAGTTTAAATTATTAGTTTCCCTATATTTTTTTTTTTTTGTTTTCCAGAAATTTTGGGTTGTCGTTTGAGTTTTGATATGATTATCCTCCAACTTGTCGATATTTTCCTACATTCAATAATATTCTTAACAAGAAAATTACCTACATGCCTATCAATATTAAGTATCCTAATACCTTGTATTCCAATCCTATGTATAAAAACCACTAAAAAACTAGATGTTGCATGGTCATTGACATCACAATCATGTGGGACAAAGTACTAAAATGATGCAACTTTACTCATAGTTTGTCCCTTATTTTATTTCTTACACGTAGTCATTATGTTTACATTAAAATTGAATGTGTTATTTTTACAAGCATAGTAGGGGGAACATTTTCAAAGTGAACATGATCTAGAAGGTATGTTGCAAATTCTGTGATACTTTTTTCTCCAACTCCAACCTGTCTCTTTATACCAGGTTGTCTCAAAATTTTTCCCACAATGTCTTTTGTATTATTGGGAGAAAAGGAATGCTCATCTATTGGTTTTACAGTGGCAACATTTCTACCTCAATAATTTCTAAAATAGTAAGCCCCACCAAGGCTACCTTGAACAAGGATCAAAATTACCATTGTGCTTAACTGCCTTAACCACATCCTTGACCAACTTCCTAATTTTTGGGTAATATCTTCCTCCCACACTATCTACAGTTCCACTTCTATATTTTTATAGCTTACCATCAATAGAAGAACTATGTTTTAGTGAGCCTCTCGTAAGATGAAGATGAACATCATTTGAACTATACTAAGATCATTACTCAACACCATGTATCCATATGTGAGTGAAATTTCTTTAGTGAGTATATTCAAGGCCATTTGTATCTTGTGTGTGCATTGTATTCTTTGTCTAGTTCAGTGTTGAATATAATTCTGTGTATATTTGAACAAATACATGCCTCGTTCTTATTTGTTTTTGATCCATGCATTTAAATCCATGACACTATATATTAATAGCACCATCTAGAACAAAACTAGACATTTGTGTTTGTACCAAACTATCCTTGTTGGAAGGCATAAACTATTATTTGCTTTCTTCAGAAAGAAAAAACTCCTCAAAATTGGAGATCCACACCAAAATCTAGCCTTCAACATGCAGCAAGAAGTAAATTATGCAATGAATAATTTTCAAAATTTGTGAAAATGGTTTGATTGATGAAAACGACTCAACATTAGGTTTAACTATAATAAATTGAGGTGTTGAAATAATCCTATATTTTGAGCGAAAAGAGGATGGAAATATTGTGAATTCAAATTCTTTGGATTTGTTGAGTTTCTGTGTCTATAACTATAAAGACAAAGATCTTAAATTTAAGATCCTTATAAACAATTGCTTCATTTCTAGTGTCTACATGCACATTTTTTGGAAAAATTATTTCTCAAACTCCTTGCCAACAATTACTTCCTTGGAATCCATCTTGAATTGCATATACTTACTTGAAACCACTTCTTTTCAATGTTTGAGGTAATTCCATTGAATTTCCATCATTCATGTCAAGAATGTACAATGTCGTTTGAACTAGCTCCCTGAATATTTTCTGTACCTCATACAAAAAAGCATCCTCATCTCCTATGTAGGTCATCTAAACATCCTTTTGTTTTTTGAAATTTGAAATGTATAGAGAACCAATATCTGTAGTCTCATCTATACTTTTGATATATGCAAACTAAGGATTTACTTCATCCTTCATATTCGAGTAAGTAGTTTTTTCTAAAACCTATTTCGTTGATCTCTAAACTAGATCCGATACAAGGGGAATCACCAAGAAAATAATAAAATAAAATCCAAATGTGAGTAGAGGATTCTTGTCTAGTAAAGGATTCTTGTTCTACTAAAATTTACAATGGAGGAGGATGAGCACAAGACAATGTAGAAAATCATGTAGATTCACAAGCTCATGCAATGTACTAAAGCGTAGGACAAGAATCTACTTATACTTTCAACCAACGAAACCCAATATATGGATGAAAACAATATGAACAAGAATAAGATAAATCAATGGCACATAACACATTATGTATTTGGGGAAAGCCACTGCTCAAAACCCCGCTATTTGTATTGCATATATAAAAAATATGAGTGAAGATACAAAGCTTGTTCTCACTAGAACAATGGCACACAAGTATACTCAACTCTCTCAGCTCACAAGCTAGTTCTTGGTCAACACTTAGCCAATTACGCATTTCTCCATGCCCATAATCTCTTGCATAATTCCTAAGATGAATAACTTGTACTTAAAGGGAATTCATGCTTCCAAAACTGCGCAATCCAAACATAGGATCAATCTTTGGTGCATGCATGATATTTACACTCCAATAAATAATACAATTGATAGTACACTATCCCTGCACTCTATTCTCAACTCAGTATTTCTCAGAATCGACATGCATGAGTTTATGATGAGGGAATCTTCAGTTAACTAGAGTGACACTTGTGGATTCACTAGTGCACCAACTTACTGTTAACTCTTTATTAGTTCCTCAAATAGTTTGGAACTAATTTAACTGAAATTAACTCAATAAACTGAGTGATCTAACATCCAACTCAATTTAATCTCATATTAGACCCCTAAAACTTAGGGAGAACATATACATGTACATAAATAATTCTGACTCAAAATCCCTAAGCTAATTAAACTTAATTAACTATTTACAAGTTGTTATGAGAATAAAATTCAATTTTAATTCTCAGTTTAATTCAAGGACAAATTAAACTGCAATTTCTTGTTGCCATTTCTCAACACTCCCTCTCATTGACAAGAAATGGATTATCAACTACCCTGATCCTGCCTATGTGAAACTCAAATTTACATCTTGACAATTCCTTTGTCAAAATGTCAGCATCTTTCTCCTTTGTGGGAATGTACTCTAACAACATAATCTACCTCAATATAAAATCTTTGAGAAGATGATATCAAATATCAATATGCTTGGACCGATCATGAAAAACTGGATTTTCAGAGAGTTTGATACAACTCCAATTATCGTAGCAAATCACATTTGGATCCATCTGTTTACAAAACAAACCAACCATGATCTTCGTCACCCAGATGGCCTCACATGCTTCCTGACTCAGCCATTTACTCTGCCTCTGCTGAATTGAGTGCAACTGATCTCTGTTTCTTGCTGTACCAAGAAACTATCGCTGACCCAATACTGAAGATCCCTCCTGACGTGCTCTTCCTGTAGAATGGTCTCCCTGCCCATTCTGTATCGATGAAGCCTTGATATTCACTCACTTTGTCCTTATGTACCATAATCCATACTAAGAAGTGTCCTGAGGTATCTCACCACATGCTCTTCCTCCTTCCAATACAACTTGGTAGGCCTAAATAAATGAGTGAACCCAGAAGTTTCCTGTAAATAATAGCTTCCACTACTTCCCCTGAAGTAGCATCCTCCTTCCTCTGGTTACCTACTAGAGGAGTCTCCATGGGTTTGCTTCTCTCCATGTGGAATCTCCTAAGTATCTCGTTGGCATACTTTCCCTGAGACACAAACAACTCCCCATCTCCCTGCCATACCTCCATGCTAAGAAAGTAATGCATGAGCCCCATTTCCTTCATCTCAAACTCTCTTGCAAGGTCCTCCTTGCAAGACTTGATCAGTTGATCATCATCTATCAATATGAGATCATCAACATAAAGTACAATGATAAAAAATTTAACTTCCAGCACTATGTGGTTCAGGTTCACATCTACTTCACTCTTTGTGAAGCCCAACCCAGTGAAGTAGCTATCTATCATGGTGTAGAAAGAATAGGGTGCTTGATTCATCCCATACAACACTCTCTTGAGCCGAAACACATGCAATTTACAGTTAAAAGTCTCAAAACCTTCACGCTACTCTATGTACACCTCTTTCTCAATTATGCCATTAAGGAAGGCTATCTTCACATCCATCTGATGTATATTCCAACCCATCTATGATAATAGTGCCAATATAGATCTGATTGATGAGTACCTGGAAACATGAGTAAAGGTCTCATCATAGTCAATCCCGTCTACCCATGAAAAGCCACAAGCCACAAATATAGCCTTATGCTTCTCCACACTACCATCTGCAGCTTACTTTACCTTGTAAAGCTAATGGGAGCTCACCACTGACTTCTCCTCTGGTCTCGAGACCACATCCAAAACATTTTTATGAACTATGGAGTCATACTCCTCCACCATGGCATCAACCTAAACCAATTGCTGCACTACTTCCTTAAAGGAAGATGGCTCTGTCACAACACATTCACCCATAAGAGCCATGTATCCAGTGTACCTCTCAGGTGAACTCTTTTGCCTGCACTGAGAAGTGGGTGCTCCCACATTCTCCCGTTCATCATCTAACAATATGTTAGCCTATTTGGTGCACTTTCTTCCCTCTCTGGAAGACTTTGCTGGGTGGATGTCCCCAGTCCCATATCCTCTGCATGTGGATGCTCCACATATATATGAGGCTCCTCAAATTTAAGAGATAAAATCTCTTCATCCATATGTAGCTCAAGCTCCCTCTCAAGGGAAACTCACATGGCCTTCTCCTCATCGAATCTGATATCCCTGCAAACCACTATCATCCTGCTAGTCGACAAGTACACCCGATAGTTGTGAGGTGTATCAGCATGCCCCACAAATATCCCCAACTCTGTTGTTAGCTCAAGCTTCTTCCATGCATCATTGGTCACATGGAAATATACTGATGACCCAAAAATCCTGAAGTGACCAACATCTGACCTCTTAATAGAATAAGCCTCCTCTAGTGTCTTCATCTCAAGTATTCGATGTGGGCTACGGTTCTGAACATAAACCACTATGTTGCATGCCTTAGCCCACAAGTGTAGTGGTAGGCCTTGATCATGCAACATCACCCTCGCTACCCATACTATGCTTATGTTCTTCCTCTTGGCTACCCCATTATGTTGAGGGTTATGGGGTTCTGTCAACTCCCGTTTAATCCCTTCCACTACACAAAATTTCTACTCTTTTGAAACATGATCACCACCATTATCAATCCATAGAGATTTAACCTTCTTGCCTAACTCTTTCTCCACCAATGGTTTAAACTCAAAATAATTTGTGAAAGTTTGATCCTTTTTCTGCATGAAAAATATCCAACATGTACGAGAATAGCCATCAACAAATATAACATAATACTGGTGTTTGGACGTGGATTTTGTTGAGAATGGTCCACACACATCTGAATGGACACGCTCTAGAATAGCTTCTACTTGATTGTCTCTATCGTGAAAGGAATATGTTAGAGTCGGTCTTGTCAGTCCTCCGTCAGAGATCAAAACTCTTTCTGCATTTCATTTTAGGAGTCCCGCTCCATTCACTCAGCTGCATTCTGCTAGGGGCATGCCATAATATGACGGAAAAGGTCATGTTAGTCATTTCCCCTCATGTCTGGCACCTGCTGGCTTAGGTCTTTTGTCAATGTTCACTAAAGTCCACGATAGTTAATGTTCGATCTTTTAATGGACAAGAGTCATTTTCAGTCATCAGGTCTAGGGATTAGTCAATGTGGTCTTCAACCAGGTCCAATAAATCCATGCAGGCTAGAGGGAGGCCCTTACAAAGTTGTAATTCAAAGATTTTCATCATCATGTTGACAGATTACGACTATTCTTCAAAACTCTGTTTTGAAGAAAAGTCAAACAGTGTGTCATTTGTGATAATTTTCCAAAAAAATCTCCAGTTGATCTCTTCTTGCGCAGTCATGGTTTCCTTAGCCAAATGCCATGTCATGCAACCCCTACAAAAAGTGCCAAAAATTTCATCATTTTAGCTAAAAATTCAAAGGGAAAAGTGAAATACAAAGTTTCTTTAAATCAGGGAAAAAGTGCCAAAACAAGACATTAGCAAAGTGGGTTTTGAAGAAGAAAAAATTAAACCCATGACACCAAATGCCTTTATATACAAGTTTCCACAAGTAACAAAATCATTGTGCACACCAAGGTTATAGAGAAACATAGCAAAGTGATTGAGAGTGCAAAGCATGCATTTTAGGTGAGTTTGCAGTCGTTTTCTGGGCACGACGCATATACAGAGCATGACGCACTAGGTTTGCTGCATGGCGCACACCCACAAAGGCCCAAAATTGTTCCAAATTTGCCACAAATCATTTGGAATTCCTTCCAATTGCTAGGTAGGGTCTATATCTTGGCTTGCTCATCAAATTTTCTGGATAGGATGATGGTTATGGCCATTTATAATTGCAATAAAAAATGCTTAAACCCTACCACTTGAAAACATCAAAGCCATTGCTCTAGGGTTACAAACTTGTGGTGTTGATGCCAAGGCTCCTCCTCCCTTTCATTTTTCCCCTTCTTTACATTTTTCCCTTTCCCCCTATCCCATCTTTCCCCATTTTCCCTACCCTAAAACATTACTAAACCCCTATTCCCTATCCCCCCAACTCATTTGTCAATGTAAACCCCAAAACCCTACCTTATAAAATCCCCAAACCCTCCTACATATCCTTGAACAAAATTCCCCCCCCATAACCCCTATTCCCATCATATTGTTTCCCTTCCTAGCACTCCCTTTTTGCATTGTTCCCCTTGGTGGCAGATATCACAACAACACCTAGTTTCCTACCATCATCAAAAGGCAGTCCAAACACAGTACACATACAACAGCCATGGCATCTGAGCATTCATCGGAGTATGAGATGGAAACACAAAGTGATTCATCCTTGGAAGAACAGGCTCCCCGGAGACATCACAAAAGTGGCAAACATGTTAGGGATGAGCCAACTACCCTCACAGAATTGCAGGCCTGCCCTCTTGCTATGTCATGCTTCCACCATTTGTCATGTTTGGAGTTTTGTCAAAAGGTGGCTAGTGTTCGAGTTCATCATGAGTTGGCCCATATTTTTGTGCTTCACCTACATGGAGATCACTCTATCTTGGCCAGGGTCACCATCACATTAGCACCTGAAACTGTCTCATTAGCAACTAGCATACAAAATGTTGGAGAACAGTGGCACAAGAAACAAAAGGTTGATTGGCAGCATTATGAGCCTTACATTAAGGCCAGTTTCTTGAGGCAGCTCCAAATAGTCTTTCCATTCCGATATTTGAAATATGAATATGCTCCACTCATGAAGTTGATCATGAAGTATTTCAGCTGTGAGGGGAGGTTCTCTCATCTATATGCCTATCACATCAGGTTGCTCATGCACTTTACCAGGGTACAGATGATGAACATCCCATATTTCATTTGCAGGAAAATAGAGAGGATGAACACCTTCATGCAGCACAAGACCCCTCAACAACAACTTAACAGTGTTTATCACTTTGCTCTTATTAAGATTTTGGTGGATCATCAGTTGGGATTGCAGGGCATTACTTGGGATGACTTCATCTCCCGTGACCTCTTCAGCACTTCAAAGATATTATCAGAGGTTGAACATGAGATAGGTGGTCCTTCTCATCAGTATGAGTGCCATGAGACCACCACTATGCCAGTATTCATCACCTATCAGAGAGGCAGTAGACATTTGGTTGCAGCAGCAAAGCGAGTGTTATCTCCACCCGAGGTGGAAGAGGCCTCGCTTCTGACATCGGCAATACAGGTACAGGACAAGGGTAAGAAGCCCATGCATGATGAGGGACCATCAGGTGAAGAAGAGGCCGACTTCATCCTCATTCATGATGATGATATAGATGTGGAGAGTGCCAAACTTAGGAGGACCATCCAGGAGCAACAAACGGATATCCAAGCGTTGTCGCTCAATTTGGAGAGGGCCAAGTGGATTATTAGGTATTTGAAGCAGAGAAACAAATAGCTCGAGGACCAGCATGAGATTAGGGAGCTGCAAAACATCCATGAGAATCGCCAAGCTGCCCAACATAGGAGGATTGAGCTCACTCCATTGGAGCAAGAGATTAACAATGACTGAGAGTCTTGGTTGGAGTGTATCAACATCCACCTTAAGAGACTTCTAGAGAAGACTGAAAAGGACAAAACCATATTGAGGCGGATGGTTTATCACTACAGGGCATGGAACATGAGTTCAAAGGCTCAGATAAGGAGTTTGAAGGCGAAATTGAGCAAAGCGAAAAAAAGGAAAAAGAGGCAAAAAGAGCAAGATCAGCTTTGAATCTTGGTTGAAGCCTCTGTGGCCCAGAATAGCACCTCATAGAGGATCTCCAGCACAAATTTCAAAAAATTTGGGACAATTTTGGTCACATGACAAATTTTTGGGCACAACACAGGGTTTTTCTCCCTGTGCACCGCGCCACTGGCGCGACGCTTAGGATTGGGAGCTCCAAATCAAGAATGGTTTGCATTTTTGGATTCAGCATGAAAAATCATGACTGATGGTGCATGTACAAGAAGTTTGGGCAAGTTTTGAGTCCCCAAGTGATCAAAAACACTCAAAAAATGACCTCTCTGCCCCTATTTTGACACACATGAAGCAGTCTTGGGAGAATGAAGTTTTGGAGGGGCAAAGGAGCACCAAATTCAGAAATTCCACTTGGATTGGAAAGCAGACAAGCCAAGCTTTCCAACAAGCACACTTGGGTACAATTTGGACTCTAGAAGGCACCTCAAAATCTCCTCCAAAGTGGTGTGGCGCATATAGATTTGGGCGTGACGCATATAGACAAAAAGGCCAAAATCACTTCCGCTTCGTGACATTTCGATTCACGACTTTCTCCAAGTGGGCCCGCTCATTTACACTACACTTTTTTTGGTAGCTAAGGTAAAGTTTAAAGAATATTTTCCCTAAAGGTTGGTTTCTATCCAAGTGGCAATGGAAGGCGAGCAGTCACCCAAGCCATTTGTCATTTTTGTAATGCTGCACCTGTAACTAATGGTTGGCTTTCCATTTCCATTTTGTAATGATTTGAAAAACTCCCCAACTCTTGGTCATTCTATTTCCCCATGGCATAGTCTATTTATTGTAAGAAAACCATTTGCAAAGGGTTGGTTGTAATTTCTGGGAGACTGTGGGAGAGAAACTTAGTTCTTCATTGTATATTTTTGACAGAGAATTAATGAAAGGCAGCAACTCTGGTTCACGAGATTCATGTGGTGTGAGTGTAGCAAATGTATTCTCCTTATGTTTCATATGTATTTCATTATGTTTCACAGTTTATTCATATTCATTTCCAGTGAAATTTTCTAAGTAAGATAAGGTAGAATTCATGTTTAATGCTCTGCCTGTGGGAAAGTTTCATGTTCTGTGTTCTTCTTCTGTTGAAAAGGATTCATGTGTTTATGCCCTTTTCACCCTCCTAAACAATCTTTCCATTCCGCATTATTTCAAATTTAATTTCTAGACTTTCCGCCTATCTTGCCTCACGAAGTAATCTGTGCCTTTGTTTTAAATTCTCTGCTCATTGTTGTTCGTTGGTCCCATACATCCCAGAAACTCAGTCATTTATAAAAAAACATTTCTTGTATCCATATTTATTTACTAGCCTAAAATCAATATTCACTGTAAGTCATCTCAGACCATATCGTTTATCTATTCACTGAGCGTGACTCGGAGAGAGCCCTCTCCTGTTCTGGTAGGGCTAGCTACCAGACTGAGCGTGGTTTGTGGTTACCCTGAATTTTGCCTTCCCTCAGCCTAAGGAAGATTTAGGTGCTAACAGAATACTTGGTGTATTTTCCCAAAGTACACCCCTTACATGTATCAACTTGCTTAAGCGTACCTTTGGGAAGACCAATAGATATCTGCTGCAATATCTTCAAAGCCCCATGATGCAAGTGACCCAATCACTTGTGCCACAACTCGCCAATGTCTCGGCTCTGAACCCTTTCTTCTTTTTTATCAAAGCAACACACTCCTCTACCTCCAACTTATAGAGATTCTTCACTTGAATCCCTATCTTCTTTACTTGACATGTGGCTATGTGTCAAAGGAACGCCTTTCCTTTCGAGAAGATCACATAATAGCCTCTATCCTCAAGAATGGAAATAGATACCAAGTTCTTCTTCAACCCAGGCACATAGATAACATTCTTCAAGGTGAGTGGAGCCCCATGCTCCATTTGAAAAGTAATCGTCCCTAATCTAGTAACACTATACTTCCCTTCGTCACCCATCTCAATATGCATCTGAAGATATTTCTCCTCCAGGTCACTGAATAACTCTTTGTCGTGAGTCATTTTGAATGAAGCTCCACTGTCTAAGTACCATACACTTCCCATCATTGACAACACCATGCATGCAATGAAGGAAAAGTCCAAGTTGAATTGAGAGGCCAAAGCCTCACATGCCGCTCCTCTTGAGTACTTCTTCTTGGGCTTCTTGAGTGGAAAATTTGTAGCAAAATGGCACAGATCATGATAGTGAAAGAAATTAACTTTCGTCATGTATTTCTTCTTACCTCCATGATAATAATATGATTTGGAATGGGAAGCTTTCCCTTCCCCTTCTTCGCCTTAATCGCTAAGGCACAATTCTCTTCATCATCAGTCTTTGATGAAGAGCCATCCCTGATGTTCCTCCTGATCTCCTCCTGTATCAAATCTAACCACAGTTGTTCCCAATCTGGCAGCTTCTCCCGACCATTGAAAGAACCTTGATAACTATGCCAACTCTTTGGGAGTCCTAGAAGAGAAAGACTCACCATATCATCCATGGTAACTGTAATTCCAACATTTCCAAGTTCATCACAACACTAAGTGAACTTGGTCAAATATTTTGGAATCGTCTCACCTTTCTCCATTTTGATTTTCAGAAGTTTCTTCTTGAATGCCAATTTCCTTTGGTGATTGTTGTTCTGATATAAGTTCGTCAACAATTTCCACATAACATACAAATTTTCCTTGCCATGGAGACTTGAGACAATTTTGCCTCGAAATCCCTGAAGGATTATCTGCCTCACCTTTGCCACACACTTCTTCCATTCAGCCAAATTTTGTGCATCTAATGCTGCTGGATTAGGAATTTCTTGATCAATGAATTCCTTCAAGCCATTATCCTCTAGCACAACCTCCATTCTGTCCCTCTAGGCTATAAAATTCGAGCTGCCTTCCAAGGCATACTCGAGCCGCAAACTGTAGAACGCCACCTGTCTATCCTGAAGTATGTATTGCAAATTTGAATTTCACCTATAACCCAAAACTCAAAACTTCAAAATCTCCTCTAGTATACTATTCTCAACTTTGATACCGATTCACAAGCTCATGCAATGTACTAAAGGACAGGACAAGAATCTACTTCTACTTTCAACCAGTGGAAGCCAATAGATCGATGAAAATAATACGAGCAAGAAGAAGATAAATAAATGACACATAACAAAAGATGTATATGGGGAAATCCACTGCTCAAAACCTCACTATCTGTATTGCATATATCAGAAATATGAGTGAAGATACAAAGCTTGTTCTCACTAGAACAATTCCACACAAGTATGCTCAACTCTCTCAGCTCACAGTCTAGCTCTTGGCCAACACTTAGCCAATTATGCATCTCTCCAAGCCCCTAATCTATTTCATAATTCCTAGGATTAATAACCCATATTTAAAGGGAATTCATGCTTCCAAAACTGTGCAATTCAAACATAGGACCAATCTTTGATGCAAGCATGATATTTACACTCTAGTAAATAATACAATTAATAATACACTGTCCCTACACTCTAGTCTCAACTGGGTCTTTCTCAAAATCAACATGCATGGCTTTCTGATGAGGGAATCTTCAGTTAACTAGAGTGACACTTGTGGATGCACTAGTGCACCAACTGACTGTTAACTCTCTATTAGTTCCTCAAATAGCTTGGAACTAATTTAACTGAACTTAACTCAGTAAAATGAGTGATCTAATTTCCAACTCAATTTAAACTCATACTGGAACCCTAAAACATAGGGATAACATATACATGACTATAGAAATAATTCGAACTCAAAATTCCTAAGATAATTAAGTTAATTAAACTTAATTAACTATTTACAAGTATATATGAGAATAGAATTCGATTTTAATTCTCAGTTTAATTCAGGGACAAATTAAACTGGAATTTCTTGTTGCCATTTCTCATCTTAAGTGTCTACTAAAGGTGGTAATTAATGAAGATGAACACTTGGCAGACTGGAAGAAGATGACTTGTATGTCTACCTAGTTGTATTTTATATCCTGTGCTCTGCTAATTTTATTGGAATACATACCTCTCACTGGTGGCCTCATATGCCAAAGGGCGCCATCTGTGACATGGGAAAAAATTTCTGCCCATTGAATGTATCATCTACAATAGATGTGACTCACTCAGGTTGACTGGAAACATTTAGTAAAAATAAACATTTATGGGATTATCATCATCTATATCTCCTTTATTGTTTCCTTGTTTTTGTTTCTCATGTTGATAGGTAATGAGACACCTACAAGTTGATCACAACATATTCACACAATTAAGCAAGTACGAACTTCAATTACTCGTAAATATCAATCTTTTTCTTAACCTCTATCTCTGATTGTGAAATTGGGATTACATTTTTAGGGGAATATGTTAATAGTATGGTTACATATCATTGATGGAATCCTTTCTTTGTGGATTTTTCTCTTGGATAATCATGATGTTTGAAAACAAATATTAGAAATAAGGTTATCTCTCTTTCTTTCTTTTCACATTGTGTTGAGTGCTCCTTTTAGATCTATTTGACGTTGATTTGAATTATTCATTTTCTATGCTTAATAAATCTAAGTTTAACATGGGTAGATCTGAGGTTAATATTGATCTGTGCTAGCTTGGTTGTTTTTTTACGCCCTCTTGTTCGATTGTGGTTTGATGATGTTAAGGGGGATTTATACTAGCCTAATAGATGCAAGGTTAAGGTTCATTTATGCAAAACTTGTTGTTGCTTATATTGCCTTATTTTATAGGTTTTGTTTGATCTTGTTCATACTTAACATTGCCAAATTTAACATGGATATAACCAAGGTTACGTTGGAGCTATGGTAGTGTAATAGATAGAAGGTCAAGGTGGGTTAAGATGGGGCCGAGGTAGTTTAATAGAAAAAAGGACAAGGTAGTCATGTTGCATTGATTGATGTCTACATAACTATGTTTGATCCTATTCTCGTGTATTAAATTTAAATCTAACATTCATATATCTAATGTTGAGATAGATATATGCTAGTTTAATAGTTCCAACATTAAGGTGGATCTATGCTAAACTGTGTAAATTGATAAGTGGTAAGCTAAGTTTCTAAGGTTCTTCAGGCTCCACTAGTTAAAAATATATGGTCTTGTGGATTGATGGTATTTGGGTATGGATTGCATGTGGATGTGATGGAGGTTTTGTTTTTGTTACTTTGAACATGGTTTTAGTGACAAAGGTTGCTTGTTCTAAAATAGTCACTTCGTTGTTGTAAGAATACTTTTATGGTGTTCTTCTACTAACTAATCTTAATTTTTGTTGTCTTCAAATCCAGATTGACATGCTTAGTTGGATTTAAAATATTGTACAATATTCTTGATAACTTCGAGGTATGATTTCATATCTACATAGGTTGTTTTTTTCTTAGAGGATCTCCCAAATTGTTCCTTAGGTTAGTTGGATTTTTCATCTATTATTTTTTATTACGTTTTGATTTTTCATAATTTTTATTGTTTACAAGGCTCTCCAACACATACAGAACATATAAGAAAATATCCATATGTTTTGCACATAAATTTAAATAAGATTTGGAACCGATCCATAAACAAAATCAGAAATCAGTCTCTAACATTGATTACAATTCCTTAAGGGAATCTAGAGCTAAAAATGTGGATGCTTGGGTAAAAGGGGATAATTATATCCAGTAGATCCTGTTTCCAAATCTCATCCTGATTTCAAATCAATAAAGGGTTATGCATGTTTATATGCCTTGGAAAAAATGGCCTTCTAGGATACTATAAAAACTTGGAGGCTAATCATATGTCTTTTGAACAGAAAATTCATGACCTTCATATGTCTTTTGAACATAAAATTTGTGACCTTAATATGCCTTTAGAATATAAAATTTGTGACCTTAATATGCAATTATGTCATCTCCATCAGCTATATAGGGCTCAATGTGAAGAAAATAAAAAATTACAACAAGCCTCATCCAATTCATTAGCAAAAAATGAGAGTTTGAAAACTAAGATTTGTCATCTCCAAAAAAGACTCTCTACAATGGAATAAACTCCCACGGGGTGGAGGAGTAGATAAAAAAAAATGTCAAGTTTGGAAAACACGGGAGGTACCTTTAGAAAAAGAATGCATGAACTGAAGTCCACAGTAGATCCAAGTATTAGAGATTCTATGGATTTGTGAAACACTGTATTAAATAAACAAGACATTATGGCAATGCTTAAACAACTCGAATATGATGATTTGAGGAAAGAAGTAGTTAACCAATTCATTGCAAACTTAAAAGTTGATGTAAAGGATGTTCAAGGAGTTTGTGATGAAAGAGGGGTTAGTAGGGAAGCATATGCATATCTTTTTAAATTTCTAAAAGAAGGAATGTTGAATGTTGGAATTAACAAGTTTTTGGTTCCTCGCCCTTATCACGTGAAGAAAGAGCATGCACTACGAAATAAAAAATTAGTTGATTCATAAGGAGATGCATAACAATTAGAAGCAATGCATGAAGTTGCAAGCAAGTGTAAAAAGAAAGCATAGAGTGAAATTATTCCATTAGTTAAAAAAATAACTTGTGGTTTGAACTTGAACAAGTATTACAATTGATGGTTAGGTACTATGACATCTCCATTGAGGAGGCATGCAGTAAATTAATTGTTGTCATAAAATTAGATGAGATGGAGTTAGTAAATGATGAAAAATATTAAAGAGTTTCAATTACATTAATGAATCATGCATTAGATCCAAAACTTGATAAGTCAAACGATGAATACTTTCAATTTCAATATGAAGATCACCTTTTTTGGTTGGGAATTTTTCATGTCAACAAGGAGTCCCACGAGTTCTTGAAATTTGTTTTCAAAAAAACATCTTTACCATCAATTATTACTTCACATACTGCAAGAGAAAAATTTCATGTGGAGGGATATGGTTCATATTCTGTGGAATGACACCTGGCAGCCGATTTAAAAACTCTCAAGTGAATGTACAATATTTCTCATGGTGCAAATGCACCACATAGTTGCTTATATTGCATGCAAAAAAAACAAAAAGATTGTAATTGGAAAAGTGGTATTTTGAGTTGTCCTCAAAATATTCCTCCTAATTGTGATAAACATGACCCTAATCTAGATCCCATCCTTCCCATACCATTCACTAGGGTTCACATGTGAACTTTGCATGCATTTGTGAGAATTGTTGATAAAAGGGTGTATTTATCTATTTTGTTTGCTTGGAACAAAACCCCACAAGTTGAAATTAAAAAGTCAAATGAGGCCATCAAATGTGCTCTTTCAAAGTGGGTTTGCATGGCGGACATGTAAAAATTGAAAAATATCATAAGAGGTTAGGTACATGAGGTAATCTTCTGACAAAGCCATCAATGTCAGGGGTCAAGGCACATTGTTTTTTTGAAAATAAATGTGGGCATGGATGTTGGGGGTTGTATGAAGACTTAATTAATGTCGAATATGATCACAATAATGGAGGGCAGGGGTTGGCCAGAAGAAAGAAGTGTGCTTGGAGGTCACTTTCATCTTTATTTTTGTTGATGGATAAGGAAAAATTCATGAAATGCGACACAATAACATTTCAAGAAGCATCCCGGATGCGGGTGAAACGACGGAAGGCAATGAGGAGCCACATGCTGGTCATGTGCTGCCTCAGGTGTAGTGCTGGCATTCAATGCCCGATCGCCGCCAAGGAATATATGGCAGGGATTAACGCTAGATTTCATTAAATGCTCCGTTCAAGTTGTTGGCTCGACTGCAACGAGCAGTTATGGCGTTCGAGGATCGAGGTCACGATGCAGTGGTTAAAAAAGGTGATGGGGGGGCTCAGCTTAAGCTGGTTCATGCTCAGGAATTGGTCTTTGTTGTTCCGGCTCCCGCCTGGTCTTCAGCTCTCCGGGAGACAATACCTGCCATCCATCTGTTTGCTGTATGTAATTTCAAGTGTGAAGGGTGAGGGGGTTGCGAATTTGAGTGTATCAAGTGCCGCCCGCTCGCCTCTGTATCAATTCCGCCTCCCTATCTCGCACTGATCCTTACCCTCGGCTCTTCTCTAAAAATGGTCAGGCCTCGACAGCGCTTGCTTAGCCTTCGAGGCTCTGCACGTGTGGGTCCTCTCGGCCTCCAGCTGAAGAACCTCACTCCCATTGCTGTCGCTGCCGCTGCCATCGCATTTCTGAAGCCAATCCTATCCAAGCCAGCCAATTCGTGGACTCTAGTAGCCCAGACCCTTCAGCTCCTTCGCCGGCCTTTGGTTCAGCCATTTTTACCTTCAGCAGCTCGATGGACAGACCCATATCAATGCCCATGTTTCGGTACTTTTCCTGGAGGAAGCGCCAACCGATAGTGAAGAGCTCCGTGGCAAAAGGAAGCACCAGGACAAGAGTTCAGAATTTGTCAAAGCAATGCTAGGGGTGGTTGTAGAACAGGCCTCCAACCTTCCCCAACCTCAGGAAGTGTCAACATCCAAGGGGGTCGATGTCAACCTGGGTCCCCACCCTGCTGCAGAGGAAATTGGAAAATTTGGATGGTACCCGGTGGTCGAAGAGGAGCCGGAGGAGTAGTTGGCCCTCTGCTCAGCATCACCCACTCCAGCAACACTCAGGTTTTGCTTCGGCTTTCGGTTTATGTTATGTGGTCCCAATGCTTTTTCTTGTCATTTTTTTTGCAGCCCCTGCATGGGATAATGTTGTTGGTTGTCTGCTGCCCCTGCGCGGGTTATCTAGTTTGAACTGGTTGCTCCTTTTTGAAAGACAAAGAACCCCTGCGTGGGATGTTTTTGTTCAGATGTGGGATGTTTTGTTCAAGTATGGTGCCCCTGCGAGGGCTGCTCTTATGATGGTCCTTCACATTCCAGAGTGCCAAGGCTTGGCCTCTGGCGAAGAAACTCTATGATTGTAATGTTTTGCCTGTTTCTGTAAATAATAGATTAGTTTTTTAGCGAGAAAAAAAAAAAAAAAAAAAAAAAAAAAAAAAAAAAAAAAAAAAAAAAAAAAAAAAAAAAAAAAAAAAAAAAAAAAAAAAAAAAACATTTCAAGAAGCAACTACAAACTTCATCAAAGCAATGAAAGAATCTTGCGGAGATAATCATATGACACATTATATGGTATGCATATTGAATTTACATGTCAACATACTTTGTTTTTGTGCTTTTCATTATTTTATATGATATATTCTAAATTAAGTTGAATTTGTACATTTTGTTTAGTATTCTAACTTTAGATTGAACTCTGTATGTTTGTAGCATCAATTTTTTGCACATGGGCCATGGTTTGCAAGGAATTATGGAAGCTTGGCCATTTGGGGTACACAGGGTGTGGAGAAATCGCACAAGCTAGCTCTACCATTTACCATAGATGCACACAAAAAGGAGGGGGTTCCAATCATTTAGATGTTCTTGTCCAATTGGGTCAGACATTTTATTGATGTAAAATGGATGGATTTAAGAAGAAGTGCCACTTTCCTGAAACAATTGAGCTTCATAGAGTAATAAGACAAGCACAACTAAGTAGAAAACATAAGAGGTATGGGGTTTTTGAAGGTGTAGTTGCGACAAGTGCAAGGTAAGCAATTTTCATGTTAACTTTTCTACCTTTTCCATTTAATCTATTTATTGATATTTATAGGCTGCTTATCAGTGTTTTCTATAGATATGAGCCTATAGTAACAAGACCTTCCACAAGCCATTAATGTTGCTAGTAAGTGCATTCCTTATAAAAAAATGAGGTAAGTGTAATATCTATAACTATATTGTGTATAATTTATCTTCTATGGAGTTCCTATCCTTTGTTTCAGTGCAATAGTATCTTTAGACACCATTAGTACAATGGTGTCTTTAGACACCACCACTTGCTCTTGTGTTTATTACTCTATGTTGTTGTTTAGCCTATCCCAACAATTCTTTCTCTAGTTTTTTGTGTAGATATTTTATTAGTTTTTATTGTTTCAACTGGGTACATATAGAATCAATCATTTTCATGGAGGCCTCTTCCAAAAGAGAAGAGAGGACTTGTTATGTGTATACATAAGAATGGCTAGAACGACAAGTGCAAGGTAAGAAATTTTCATGTTAATTTTCCTACCTTTTCCATTTAATCTATTTATTGAATTTTACAGGCTTATTATCATTATTTTATGTAGATGTGACCCTATAGTAACATGAATTTCCACAAGCCATTAATGTTGCTTTTAAGTATATTCCTTATCAAAAAATGAGGTGTGTGTAATCGCTATTACTATCTTGTGTATAGTTGATCTTCGATGGAGTTCTTACATTTTTCTTTAGTGCAATAGTGTCTTTAGACACCACCAATACAATGGTGCCTTATGACACCACCACTTTCTCTAGGGTTTATTGCTCTATGTTGTTGTTTAGCCTATCCCAACAATTTTTTCACCGATTTTTTGTGTGTAGATATTTTAATATATTTTATTGTTTCAACAGGGTACATATATAATCAATCATTTTCATGGAGGCCTCTTTCAGAAGAGAAGAGAGGATCTGTTCTATGTATACACAAGAATGACAAGGAGAAGATACTGATTTCATATATGGATCATATCACGGATCATGACTTAGAGATTAGAAGAAGAATCAAGAGCACTTGATGTACACAAATTCTAAAGGAGGAAATATGGATTCAAGGTCTCAGCCCTTGGAATCAATGTCCTTCAAACATTCGAGCACATTTAATACTTTGGATATAGATATTGATATGAAAAGATAAATAATAAACTATCTTGAGGCCTTTTCTAAAGGAAAATAATTCTATCAGAATACAGGAATAGAATAAAAGAGAGGATACTCGCCTTATGGTCCTTTAGGAACAAGAAAATCTAGCATGATTGCAACTATGGCCAATCACTTAGGTTATGATGTCTATGATTTGGAGCTCAATTATTTCCATACAAATGGAGAGTTGAGGAAATTGCTGTTAAATACATCTAACAACTCTATTATTATTATTGAGGATATTGACATCTCATTGAATATCTCAATCCATGCAAAAAAACCTAGCGACTAGAGTAGACTCTGTAATGGCAAGAACTCTAATGATGAGAAAAAATCTATTACCCTATCTAGCTTGCTTAATTTCACATACTGAAGATAAGGAGCAAGAAAAGAGAGCTTTGGAGACTCCTAAGAAGACTAAAATCCATGAGGATTATTTGATGTCTACCAACAGATGCCAGTTTCCAAGGAATTAATAGAAATAGAATGATTTTTGGTTTTACAGTTGTATTTGGAATTTTAATTCAGAGGCCCAAGTTAGTTGGCTCTTGAGATTATTTCATCCTCAACAACAAAAAGTATGTGAGATGGAACTATCAACAAGCCATCAAATTCTAGGAAAGTTATGAAGCTACATTGAAAGACATTAAATGTCCCTCCCATGATAAAGAGACGAAAATATTAGTCGAGGCTGATAATTGAAGCTTTATGGTTTTACAATTGTATTAGAAATTACAATTGAGGGGCCTAGGTTGGTTGGCTCTTGAGATTTATTTAATCCTTAGCAATGAAAGTATGTGAGATTGAATTGTCAACAAGGCATAGCAAATAGATAATGTTATTTAGGATAGTATCTTCACAATTGGCTTGGTTAATTGAGGATGCTTGATAATTTTAGAACTACATTTTTACTCCCTTGCACCCTTGTTTCTGTGGAAGGGTTGAGCCCTTTTTATCTTTTCATTGCTGAATCTTGTAAATTGAAGACGCAAAACATTAAAATATGCAAATTGCAACAAATATTTAGGAATATTTCAATGAAGAAGTAATTCCAATATAGCGTGTGCTATATTTCAAGAAACACTCCTTGCAATTATTTCTATGTGTTTGTTAGTGGTTACTACTATCATGTTTCTATATGACCTCTAGCCCTGTGCTTAAGTAATCTTAGTGCATTGAAATAAAGAAGAAATTATTTTGATATAAAGTGTCTTGTATTTGAAGAGAACATATTTTTCTCTTGCCATGGCTGCCTTTGTGTTTTTTGGGTTTAATATCTATGTATACCAATTCCATGACATAGATTGCTGGTAATGACTACAACACACCTCTAATTTTTTAGCTTGAATTAATTAATCTCAAAATCTAACTAGGTGTGGGATATTCTTGTATACCGCTAGTGTCTAGCCTTTCAAAAGAACATTTTAAAATTAGATTATTCATAAAATAGCGTGTTAAACATGTATATAAATGTTTGTAGGGAGTTTAATGGGAAATGTGGCTGTAAAGCAGTTGAAAATTTGTTACATTATTATTTTCTTTTAATGTTGGATTAGTGTTCTGGTCTATGATTGTAGTCAACTTTTGCTTCTAGTTGAGAGTGATTTAATTTACACTGCTAAGATACAAACTCTATATAGGAACCAACCAATTAATCCCCATCTTAAAGCACACAAATTGTTTTAATACAAATACAATAAAGTTTCTAGCCATCACCCATTTCACGTTTTTCATAATCGCAGACAAGAAAGACATTAGCACTATCTAGTACAACATAAGAAATAAGATAGTTTTTAATGCTATAAGCATGTACTTTCTTTGCAATTAGTATTACACTACACATTTAATAACAATGACAACCAACATGCTAAAAAAATAAAATGGCATAAGATGACACAAACATAATATCATTAATAAAAATGGCATATCACAAATAGTTATCCATCTATAGACACACCAATTTAAAAAATATGATACAATGCTAAAGATACTACTACTAAGTTTCCACCTGAGTAAAAATGTGAAATTGCAGGCATACGAGACCACTACTAGGTTTCCACCCCAGTAAAAATGGGGAATTGTAGGCCAACTCAGAAAATAGGGCATTGGTCCCACAATCATGAATAAAATGGATAAGTAAGGTCTACTATAGATGACTCATAAATACCCCGGATTGAAAGTCCATGCCATCTTCCTGATTCTTTCACCTTGCTTGTAGTTCCCTTGGAAGTTTGATTATTTTCTGAATTTTGAGTTACCTGCTAAGACTGGGGCGAATGGGAATTAAAGAGAATAGAGGCACTAGCATTTTTTAATTTTAATTCTATATTAGCTAGGTCCTTTTTAATTCCAGGAAACCTTTGAACTTATTTCATTGACCTGAATTGATCCCTTTTTGGCAAAAGGTAAACCTTAAAAATGCATTTTTTTCATTTTGAAGGTGGTACTTTCTAGCATTCTCATGTAGTTCCACCATATAATAAACTGATTTATCCTTGCACAAGTATATGGATTCATAATTAAATAACCACTGTTTTCACTTAACTCTTCTCAAAGACATTTGTTCAAAGAGGGTGAGTAGGAAACTCAAACAAAATTATATTAGTAAAAGTTGAAAAATGTGTTATTGTTGAAGATAAGGCTCTGTAGAATTGTATCAAATATGGTACCAACAACACCTTCAATTTTATGTATAACTATGGGTTTTGAATTATTTTTAAACTCTCCTCCCTACTGTAACTACTTACAGTAATTATAACTGAATAAATAGAACCATCTTCATATGAGGAGCCCCTTTACCATGCTTACTGTGCTTGCAGATATTTTCACCATAAAAACCAAACTTACATGCAAGATAATCCAATATGCCACCCTCAACAACTCTTGAGAGGTTATTCTCCTAGAAAATGCCAAAGTTGTCTCATTGTAATGCCCTCCTCCCACATTTACCCAAGCTAACTGGTCCACTGGGGTAAACATGTGATGAAGAGTTACTATGATATGATTCATCTCCCTAAGTGCAGTTAAGGAAGTGGAACCGATGAACCAACACCTTACAGACCTCCCTCAGGTGCTACAGGACCCCCACGAGCTAATCTACCAGTCCAGGTGCCCAACCCTTGATTTAACCTAGCCTCTCAATGAATTTAACCCCAATTCACTCCCATGACATGGGCATGCATGCGACTGGGACTCTCCAGTCGCTCCCACAATTCTTGCAAGGGAGAGACTGCAATCTTTTTCAGCCAGTTTTGTGCCAAACACTATGAAATTTAAGCCACTTTTTAGAACTAGTCTCCAAACCAATGCCTGAAACTTGATGAGAATTTACAAGACAATAAATGACACCAAGAAAAAGCATCTAACACAAAACGTGATTAGGTACTTGACCTAACCAATCCTAATCATGACAGACTTTTCATCGAACACATTGTGCACATGTAACCTACAGGTCATAACAACAAATCTGAGCATAAGGGTCTCATACTTATCTGAGATTCCTAAGGAAGCATTGATGCCTTATCACCTTAGCTTCATTATCATCTATTATGTCACATATTCATTTTTAATTCATTTATCAACGAAAATATGATGAGAGACATACATCATAAATGTCATAAAGCATGCTCATAACCAACATAAATAACAAGGATACAACAACCATAAATACTTGATCCAGATTTAAACAGGAATGCAAAAAATTACAGATATAACCATAAATACAAAGTTGTAGTAGAAACAACACTTCATTTCATTAATATCAAATACTGAAATATGCTTACAAACAAAATGGAAATTAGACTACCTCGGGCGATGGTAGCTATCTCTGAGAAGAGATGTGGCGGCGACATGCCTCTAAATTGTGTTACAATGAGGCTCATAGGCTTATTTATTATTGAGAAACAATGGAAAACCCTAAACATCCAAAAACCTAACCCTTGGAGATGAAGCGCCAAACTATGGGCCCTGTTTGGGTAAATTGGTACATCAACTTCTCGGGGTCGTAACTTTGGCATACGATCTCCATTTGACGCGCACAATACCTCGTTAGAAAGATCTATCTGAGGAATACAAAAATTGAATGAAAAAAATTAGTGCATGACCCATGTTGGTTCCATTTTTCCCAAAAAATGTTGTTTAGGGCCTCAAAACGGCTCCAGAATTTCAGGACCCAAAAAACTGCCAAAAATAGTAAACTGTGCTCAAATAAGGAAACTGACAAAATGAAAGAAACAATGGTGGGAGTCCAAGTGGAATAGGTGGGTGGCCACCAATATCCACCTGGATCATTCCTCCCCCCTTAGAAAGCAATGGTCCCCATTGCGTTGAGTTCCTCCATGAGATGAGGAAAATTCTACTGAACTTGGTCCCTAGTGAGACACTTGCCCTGGTGAAGGAGTTGGCCTGCTTTGACAACTCAATATAGTTGGATCATTTGCTATAGGGTGTTCATGATCTGAATATCCATGATCTGATCAATTGTGGTTTGTTCCATGCAATCTGGATTTAACTTTGTAGGTGTGAGTTGTTCTGCAATGTCTGATGTGTCTAGTAATGGTGGGAAGTATGGTTGAAGGCAATCCACATTGAACACTAGGTGCAGGCCAAGGAATGGGAGAATGTTGAGCTCAAATTCATTGTCTCCCATATCCTTGGTAATGGTGTAACGACCATATCAGAGTGGTTTGAGTTTCCGATAGGCTCTTGTAAGGCGTTCCTTCTGCAAATGAAACCAGACTTTGTCATCCACCTAAAACTTGTGTGGCACCCTATGTTGATCATGTTGCTGCTTGTACTTGGCACTTGATTTCTCTTGAATGTCATGGAAAAACTGGAATATATGTTGGATGTGCTCAATGAAGTTTTTTTCCTTATCGGCTTTGGATTGGACATGAGCCGAATCTGTGTGATTAGCTACAAATAGCATGACCACATCAATGGGACATAGTGGCTGGAATCCCAAGCCCACTTGAAAAGGGATATGGCCAGTCAAGTTGTGGAGAGCCCGGTTATAGCTATGTTGGACATAGGGGAGGCTCTCATCCCATGTACATGGATGCTTTGAGTTGTACATGCACAGAATATGTACGATCATCTTGTTGATGACCTCTGTCTAGCCATCAGTTTGGGGATGGAAAGATGTGGACTTAGTGAGCTTGGTGTCCAACATCAACTAGAGACTAGACCAAAATGTACTGAGGAACCTGCTATCCCAATCTAAGATGATAGATTGTGGGATCCCAAAGTGTACCCACACTTGTTCAAAGAAGATTTTGGAAGTGGCTTGTGCTGTGATATTCTTCTTACAGGCCGCTATAAGGGCCATCTTCGAGAATCTGTCGACAACCACAAAAACGCAGTCATTGCCATGCTTAGTAGAAGAAAGGACTGACATGTAATCCATGGAGATGGATTGCCAAGGTCGACTAGGGGTAGGCAACGAAGTATAGAGGCCTTGCTTCTTAATGGTCAGTTTGGCAATGGCGCAGGCAGTTGAGGATCTGATGTACTTCCTGACATCCTATCAAAGATTTGGCCAATAGAAATACTTATGTAATACTACCACCATTTTCTCGACGTCAAATGCCCAACGAACCAACTGTAGTGCACTTCCAAAATCATCTTGGAAATCTCACTTGAAGGAACACAAAGGTGTCCCAAGTGGCATAACAAGGAATCCTGAAGGGGAAAATTTGGAACTTGCTGACCCCCCAAGAGCATCTAGTATGTGTGGTCGAATTCTAGGTCACTTTTGAGGAGAAGTGGCCAATCAGAAGTCTCATGCCCACAAGAGTTGAGAATGGTGGTTAACGCCATGATTGGTGGTCGACTGAGGCAGTTTACAACATTATTGGTGCTGCCTTCTTATGCTTGATATTCAAATAGAACTATTGTAGGTATGTGGACCACTTTTGATGGAGATCATTCTGCAACTTCCCTTGCATCTGTATGAACTACAGGGGTCGGTGGTCTGTGTGAATGATTATTTCATTCCCTAAAATGTAATGCTTCCATTGTCGGCAGGCCTACACAATAGAATACATATCTTTGTCATAAGTGGGATACTTCTGGACTATGTCTGTAAGTGTTTCACTGTGATATTGTTGGGTATACGACCAAAGTCCCACATTGACTAGAAGTGGGGAGGATCATGGGTATATAAGGATGGACAAATATCTCCATTGGTATGAGGCCTTTTTGGGTAAGTCCAAAAGAAAATCCATGAGGGCTTAGGTCCAAAGTGGACAATATCATACCATTGTGGAGATATGTGGTGTCCAAAGCCCTTACAACTGGTATCAGAGCCATGCCCCAAAGTTATCCAAGTGGATGAATTCTCGGAATGCCGAACGAAGGTGGTGGGCCCCGGTAATATCACGATGGGATCCGTGGATGAGCTCGGTTAGACAGGCGGTGTGCTCCGGATTCTTCATGGACGTGTCCTGGTCCCAACACGGTGAAGAGGAATTGACCTAGGATAGAGCAAGCTCTCGAGGCAGGTTGTGCTCCATGTAAGGCGTGTGCTTCCAATGCATTGGAACAAAGAATCCTGGTTGGTAGAGAGTGGATGGATGGATAATCATTTGAAGGGAGGCTCGATGGTCCTTTGTTCAAGGG
>APFE030617865.1:29475-40141 GCA_000404065.3 Pinus taeda | reverse complement strand
CTACACCATTACTAAGGCTATGGGAGACAATGCATTTGAGCTCAACATTCCCCCATTCCTTGGCCTGCACCCAGTGTTCAATGTGGATTGCCTTCGGCCATACTTTCCACCATTGCTAGACACATCCGACATTGCAGAATAGCTCACACCCACAGAATTAAATCCAGATTGCATGGAACAAGTTGAAAATGATCGGATCATGGACATACAAATCAAGAACACTCGCCAATAGAATATCCAACTGTATCGAGTTGTCAAAGCAAGCCAACTCCTTCACTAGGGCAAGTGGCTCACCAGGGACTAAGTTCAACAAAAGTTTCCTCATCTCATGGAGGAACTCAACACAATGGGGACCATTGCTCCTAAGGGGAGAGGAATGATCTAGGTGGACCTTGGTGGCCACCTGCCAAGTCCACCTGGATCCCCACCATTGTTTCTCTCAACATTTTCAGTTTCCTTAATTGTAGCACAATTTACTATTTTTAGCAGTTTTTCGGGTCCTGAACTTTCGGAGCCGTTTTGAGGCCCTAAACGACGTTTTTTGGGAACTCTGGGGGCAACATAGGTCCATAGATTGATGTTGCCTTTCCCAAAGTGGTAGTTCTCGGATAGATCTTTCTAACGAGCTATTGTACGCATCAAACAAAGATCTTATGCCAAAGTTACGACCTCGGGAAGTTGATGTACCAATTTACCCAAACGGGGCACACAGTTTGGTGTTTCATCTCCTAGGGTTAGGTTTTGGAATGTTAAGGGTTTTCCATTGTTTCTCAACAATAAATAGGCCTTGGAGCCTCATTGTAACACAGTTCAGAGGCATGTAGCCGCCACATCTCTTCTTAGAGATAAGCTACCATCACCCTAGCTGGTTTATTTTCAACTTTGTTTGTAATCATATTTCATATTTTCCATTAATGAAATGAAGTATTATTTCCACTGCATCTTTGTATATATCGTTATCTCTGTATTTTTTTGCGTTCCTGTCTAAGTCTGGATCAGATCCATCTTGCTACGTTGTACTGTGGGATCTCGTAGCAAGGTAATGATCCATGAGATAAAACATCTCAATGGACCCTACCCAAATTTCTGCACTCTTGGGACTATTACTTTACATCACCCCACCTCTCATTTGGAGGTATGGATGCATGTGCTCCCTGTGCCAACTTGGCTCAAAATTCCCCCCCCCCCCCCCCCCCCTACTGGAGGTCTCTTCTTGAGTGGATGTCTCCACTCGGTCTCCTCTTTGCTTCTCCAATTGTGGTTGCTCCATAAATTTTTGAGGTTGCTTCTTCTCTGCTTGAGTGGATCTCTCCACTCGGTATCCTCTCTGCTTCTCTAATTGTAGCTGCCCCACAAATTTATGAGACTCCTTCTAAGGCTGCATGTTGAAAGGTAATTCATGCTCTCTCTCAACCATCAAGTCTTTAACCTTTGCCTTGCTCCTCAAATCTTTTCATGCATCTTCGACTTCGAGAGCATACATGTTTTTGAATTGCACACCGATCTGTTTCATTTGTCTCGTGGTGATGTGCCTAAGAAAAACCTTCCCTTTGCTAAATATCACATTTCCTGGGCATTCTGGAAACTCATATCTGTGCTGTAATTGTCCCACAGTCACAATTTTTTCTTAAAAAAGAGCTAATTTTAAATCAACAATATCTCCCTCATCCGAACTCTGATTCGGCCAATTTGTTTTTTGAATTTGGGTATTCTTTCAGAAGGAATCCATATCTGCTATTTTTTTTTTGAAAAAAATTCACAATTTTTTTCAGATCTTCTCTTCAAACTCACTGCCTCAAAAATTCCTCCTCTGGTACCATGTATATTTTTACTATAGAATCAAAAAATCATGTGATATATTAAAACACAAGACAAGAATCTACTCTACTCTTCTTAGCGGAAACCAAAAATGGCCAATGAAAACAATAAGCAAAAAATGAAGAATATCAATCACACATAACACAATATTTCTCTAGGGAAAGCAACTACTAAAAACCCCGACTATCTATATTTCTTTAACTAAAAGATCTGAGAAGAAAATACAATGCTTGTTCAACTCGAATAATTCTTGCACAAGTACAATCTATCTCTCTGCCTCACAAGCCAACACTTTGCCAATTCTGCTGCCTGCCAAGCCCCTACTTCCTTGCGCAATTCCTGAGAGAATTAACATATATTTAATGTGGAAATTCCTTCTCCATAAGTGTGCAATCCAAACATAGGTCCTCAACTGATTGCATGAACCATCTTTAAAATTCAGAAAATTATACAACTGATAGTACACTGTCCCTGAACTATAATCTCAACTGGGTCTTCATCTGAACTGATATGCACAAATTATTTATGAGTGAATCCTCAATTAACTGGTGTGGTACTGGTGATGCATTGGTGCATTACTCCACTACTAGACCTCTACTCGTTCCTCCAACAGTTAGAACTAGTTTAACTAACTATAACTCAGTTAGACTGATTTATCTAATTACAACTAAAAAAAATCAATTCAGGCCCTTAAAATTTAGGGATCACTCTACATGACTCTAGATAGACTTCCAACTCAATTTTCCTAAGTCAAATAAGTCAATTTAACTTAATTAGCTATTGCAAGTTGCTATGAGAATATAATTACAATTTATTTCAAGGACAAATTAAATTATAATTTCTAGATGCTATTTTTAACATTTCTTATTGCAAATTTCAACATGCTTGATATGTTGGTGAGAGATGAACATCAAAGATATGCTTGTACAATGATACATTTATGATGATTCATAAGATATGTTGCTTGGTATGTGTTATATGTTGAAGTGGCAAGTTGTAGAGAACAAATATATGGGAAGGATGATGTATTATGTAAGGTTGATTAATGCATGATGTTGATACAATATGGCATGATAACTTGTATGCTTGTGAGCAGGGTAAAGTAGTAGGAAAAGATGATGGCACATGTATTGTTGATGAAACTCTTGTATTGATACAAGCATTGTTATACCTTTGAGGTAAAGGAGAACAACTTGTTAGCTTGTTTTCATATGTTGTTATTACATGTTGAGCTGATTGCAGATATTGTTACGGCAAAGAAGCATCAAGTTATACTAGATATGTTTTTTATGTTTGCAAACAAGATTCGTATGATTAGTATGCTTGTTGTGTTTGGGTACAAGGTATGCTTATATACATGTTTTGTGTAAGGCTGATTTGAAGACTCATTTGATTGAGTTGAATTGTTGTGATGCAAGGCAAAGGAAAGACTCCATGACAACAAAGGAAAGACAAAGACATGACATGAGGCAAGGCAAAGGAAAAGACTTGGAAAAATATTGTGATGGAGGGCTATATGTATATGAATGCAAGATTATATTATTGCATGCTATTTATTTATTTTATTGACATGAAGAATATGAATGCATGACATTTGGATATGATGAAATTCCTTTTATGTATTTTTATATTCAAGAGTTTAAGTATTTTTGGAATTGAAGAGACACCTTTGGAATGCAAAGTGATAATTTTTGTCATTTCAGATTCGTGTGAGTGGAATACTAACAACCATCAAAGCTCATTTATAATTTTTCATAAGGTTGGAGAGCGAGGGTGTTAGAGAGTTAGAGAGTCAGAGAATGTGTGAGAGTTGATTGAGGTGTTCTTAATTAATTACCTGACACACAAAAGAGAAGATGTGAAGCAGAATCTATGAGGAGGAGAAAAAAAGACAAAGATGGAGGTATGAAAATTTACAGACAAGATGTGAAGCATAATTGAGGAGGAGAAGAAACAAAGACAAACATGGAAGTATGAAGATTTATAGACCAGGTAACTAGCATATTGTTTTCTTTATGTATCAGGGGATTGTAGTCTCCCTTCAAGTTGCAACTTGATAAATGATAGGTTTGAGCCCGTTGAGTTAGGAGCCTCATGTTGGTCGTAGCTTGCAGAAAATGTATGGGAGTTGGAGCTTCCTTGCGTGCTGTAGCTTGCAGAAAAATTGAGGTAGTAGCCTCCTATAGGTTGGAGCCTACATAAAAGTAGATGTAATAAGGGAGTAGGAACTTTCCTTTTCATCACAACAATAACAAAATTGTGGTTTTCTCCCTTTATGGATTTCCACTTATATCTAGTGTCCATATATGTTAATTTTATGTGCCGATGTGATGTTTTTTGGTTTATCTATTAGTTATTGTTTGCACATTAAATTTGTTGGTCATTATGTGTCAATATGCTCATTTAATGAGTTTAAAGAAGATCAAATTAATTTCCATGAATGTACTAAATTGATTTACCCCCCCATTAGTTTAGTCAAGTTTTCATCAAAGACATTCACAAGACAACTTTTAGGATGAGATACAGGTACTATGGGTTCATGGTGGTTCCATTTGGGCTAAAAAAATTCCCTAACCACATTAATTGTATTGATGAACAATGTCCTCAGTCAATATATGGAAAAATTTAACTCTAGTCTTTGTTGATGATATTTTGGTTTACTCAAAAATTGGAGAAGAACATGAAGAGTGCCTAAAGGCAATATTGCAATTCTACATAAACATAAATTGTATGCCAAACAAGGAAAATGTGATATTTTACAATTAGAAATACATTATTTAGGACATGTCATATTGAAGGGAAGAGTAATTGTGGATCCTGAAAAGATCAAGGCCATAATAGACTGGGTTAATCCTCAAAATGTTACACAGGTGTTGATGGGGAAAAATTGCATCGAAAATGGTAAGGGGATATATCTGGTACAAAGGTCCAATTAGACCTTACACCATTTGGGATAGGAGTCTCACTTGATATGTGGGCTGGAATGCTACCATGTTTGTTTGAAAATTGGTTTTGGATAGAATGAGTAAGAGAAAGGGAATTCATATCAGACTTACGGTAGAAAACAAGTTAGAACAGTTATATGAAATACTTTAAGAAAAAGGAAAAAAGAATATAACAACTGCTACATAGATGAACATGAATCTTAAAGAAAGATGGTTAGAAAACTTTAATTAAGATACATGGATGAAGAAATATATTAGTTACCAATAATGAACTAGTTCTCAATCAATAACAATTGTGAAAAATAAATTAACAAACACTCTCAAATAAGATGTAAGTTTCAAGTTAACAAAATAGTTCATTGATTCTAAATGCATATATATTGATCACATACCATTAAACCACCACAAGAATAGTCTTATGATTCTCAACAACACAGGAGTGAATTTTTTTCCTTGGCCCAAATGAGCTTCTCAAAATTAGGTTGAAATATCCAATGCACCATTACATAAGGTGCTCAAAGGAGTACAAAATTGAAAGTCCTTTCTAACTATCCATGAGGGTATATTTATACAAAGTGGGGTGACTCTTCACCTCCCATGACATTTTGACTCCCCTCATGACTTTTCAACTTCTATATGCCATTTCAATTCCCCCCATATTCTAATTTCTATTTATTTTTTAATTATCACCCTAATTTTAATTACATATAAAATATAATAATGAAAATGATGCTTTTTCATGGCACCAATCTCAAAATGATCAAAGGTATGACTTCAACTTGTACATCCTAAGTTAGATGATCATACGAAACTTTGTAATCGACCATGATGGATATGATTTTGTTGGATATGAACCTCTCATATCTGATTTCACATTCCACAACATCAGGAAAAATTATCTTCATTTCTTTTTAAACTTAATGAAAAGTGTGGAGATCATTGTTTGTAGCTTTGTTGGTTCCAACATGTGCTTGGAAATGTCTTCATTGGTAGGCTTTAGGTCTTTTTGAGTAATGACTTATCGATGTACACCCATCATTTCTTGATTTCCTTACAATATTTCATATTATATCATTACTATTCCTTGTGCTCTTATGGAAGGTATTTTATGAGATTTGATGAGGACTTCTAACATGCTATGATCATGTTGATAAGTGACCAATGTCCTAGTTATATCCTTCCCCAATTTTTATTGCGATTGCATGATCATCCTAACTTCTTCCCTGTCTCATTCCTTTCCCATTTCATCGTCTCTTGGTAGTTTTTTGGGTGCATCATAATACTTAGTCTCCCATTCATACATGATGTCTACTATAGTCAAGGCTTCTTTTAGCAATGACCCTTTTCCCTTGAGTCCATTATGGATGGCCATGAGTGAAGAAGTCATCTTTTGAAGAGAAATCATTTCTTTATATAATTGTTTCATGGTTTTCTCCAACATTCTAATCTCCTCGAGTGCGACTATCCACAAATATTACTCATTAGAACTTAAAGAAGACAAATATTAGACTACCATGCAACGCCTTCCAATCTCTTGTCTTCTAGTGGATAAATCCTTTTCTAGTTCCTTCACCTTGTTTACTAGATGTTTAACATTATTATTGACTGTGACAGAGAAACCATATACAATTGAGGCTATCACTATAGGACTAATTGTAGTATCCAATACTATATCCCTCGTAGTAGTTATCGTGATTGGTGTAGTTGGCTCTCTGAAAAAGTACATTCGTATTTCATAAACAACTTTGCTTAAGCCTCATTCAAAACTGGAACTTGAGAGATCTAGTACTCAATATTCCTCATCATTTGATATGCCCATCTCTCCAAGCAGTAGATGTCCTCCAATGAATTGCATATGAGGCTCAACATTCATGGGTAACAATATGGCTTCTGCTTCTCTATGAGCCCGTTCCTTCTGTCTAGCATCTTCTTGGGCTTTTTGTTTGCTTCCTATTTTGCAAGTTTCTTCTCTTTAAGCTTATTTTCTACTTGTTCCTCTTCTCTTTTCTCCTCCTCTTCCTTATTTCCTTCTTGTCTAGCCTTAAACTTTTTCAAATTTTGTTTCTTCATTACCTCTTTCTCCCTTCCCTCTGTTAGAGTCAATATTTTCATACTGGCACCAGTGATCAAATATGCTCTTATAAAGTGGTCTTAGGGAGTCAAAGTCAAATTTTTTCATTTCAATGAGTCTTCAAGTAAACATTTGTCACTAGGTATCAGGTCTAGGATTTGTTTTCACTCCTTCCAAAGTCTTCCAAGTATTGGTTCATGTCACCATTCAGCTGAGTGTACCATCATTCAAAGAGTTGTCATCATTATTTCAGGTTCCAATGGGCCATTTTACACCTTGTTTGTGCTTCAGTTGTGATTAGGTAAGGGTCATTTTCCTCTCCTAGGGTTTTGAAGGTAATTTTTCTTGAATGGTCAAATAATCAACAAAACTTGTATCCTGATGTTAATAAACCTTCCCCTATCCTTAATATACCTTCTTAAACACTTCCCATCACTGATATCCCTCAAACTCATCATTTTCCCACAAACCCTAGCCTATTGCTTAAATTTGACACTTTTCTAGGTTAGACCTGTGTTTTTCCCTTTTTTATCCCTTCCCCTCACTCAATCCTTGCAATTCCACCTTCCCTTGCTTCTTAACATCCCTCCCTACTTCCCAAAATTTTCTCAATAATTTAGAAGCCCCTCATCCACTTCATTTCCCTTCATTTCTACAAATCCCCTATTCCACACATCGGGATAATTTTTATTCAAATGATGTTTTTGAGCAATAAAAGATGAATTTGCAAAAAGTGAGAGAGTGTTTTGTCCATCATAGAACCAAGAAGAAAAACCTCCTTCCGTGTTTACACAGGTCTCATAGTTTGAGAGAAATGTCCAAACAATCATTTTCCACAGCAGAGTTGCTGCACTTCTGGAGTGACCTTGGGAAAATAAAGATTTTGCCTAGATGGAATGTCCAAAAGACTTGTTTGATGTGTCAACTATTAACTAGATACAAAGATGTTTCCAATGAGCTATCATGAGCTGATTTTGGAGTTAAGGACGACCCCCAAAAGTTGACTGCAACAACACTATGCATTTTGGCAGCCTCATTTTGCAAATTTTGACCAGTCTTGGGAGATTGAACTTTTGATAGGGAAAATCTGCTCCAAATTGAAAAATTCAAAATGTTCTAGAAAGTAGACAGGACATGATTTCCAACGAGCTATCCCATGACTAATTTGGACACCAGGAAGGCATTTAAAAGTCAGCATTAAGTGGCACTACACGTTCAAGAGGTGGCATTGCGTGTCTAGAGGTTTCTGCAGTGCAAATTTACACTGCGTTGCACGTTTGGAGGTTTCTGCAATGAAAATATACACTGTGCTACACGTCTGTGGTTGGCACTGCGCGTTGAGAAGAAAGACCAGAAAGCCTCCAAACTTCATAAAAATTCCAAACAACCTTCTCATCTCTCAAACAAGTAAGTGCACTCCCTCTACCTAATCATTAAAGTTACAATTGCAGGATTTGAAGGAATTTACCATGCCAAATATGAAACCCTAGTTTCTCCCTCCATGAAATTCTAGAAACCGTAATCCCCTCTATTTTTCCCACCACTTATCACTAAACCCTAAACCCTTCCATACATTACTCCATAACATCTATACCCCCTCATCCTTTATCCCACAAGTTATATTTCAAAAAAAGGATCTAAGCCCCTCTCACCCATTTTCATGATTCATACCCTCCCCTTCATTTTCTATCTCACCAAAATACCTCACAAGGTCATTTCCCATTCCCCCACTCCTAAATCACTTTTACTCATTCCCTTCATCCCTTTTCTAGGAGTGCACAACCTCAAACTTTGCAAATATGGACAGAGAAGACAAAGACTATGAGGAGGAGGAAAATACTGGCAGTGACAGTTCAACAAGTAAACCTCAACATCAGAGAAAATCACACAAGGGAGGTAGAATTATTAGGGAGGAGCCATTAAACCTCAGAGAATTGTAGGCCTCTCATTTAGTTGTCACTTGTTTCAAACATCTAGGGTGCTATGAGTTCTGTGAGTAGGTAGAGAGAGTTCAACACCATCCTGAGCTCACCAGAATCTTCAGGACAACAGGGTGACTCTTGCTAGGGTGACATTCACAGTCCCACACTTTATTATTTTTGATGCAACTAGGATTCCAGATGTAGGGGAGGAATGGAACAAGGCACAAGACCTGGATGAACATTATTATGAACCTTATATCAAACCTAGGTATAGAAATGAGGCGAAACGACTTTTTCCTTTCAGATTCCTTGAGGACAAGTATGCCCCCATGATAAAAATAATCATGAAATATTTCACTTGTGAGGGCAGATTTTCCAGATTGTACACCTGATGAGCCCCAAAATTGGTAACTTGTTGGGCTCATTTGGCCTAATTATCCTTGTTCAAATCCTTCATTTTCCATAGCTTATGCATTATTTTCAGTATGTTTATGTCATTTGTACGAATAAGGGTAGTCACTCTTCCTAGGTGGCTAACACGTGCTTATTTCAGGTTTTTGACACATGATGGAGCAAAATCGAGCAATCATGGGCTAAAATACAGCCAAGCCTGAGGTGAGGATTTGTAGGGGGGTTTTCTATGGCATTAAATAACCCTTCCTTGGGATCTTCACCCCCAACTCCAAGCTCCAAGACCACCAAAACCGAATCTAGAAGGCAGCCAAGCAGATTTTAGAAGGGACTGTCTAACTCACAGTTGGACAGCCGAGTTCCACAGATTGAGGAGGCCAGCTAGGTCCCTCGTGATGTATAAATGTTGAGGCCTCAGCCTTCGTAAGGGACTTTTGAAACTATTGTGTATTTGGCACCTCAGTGCTGCTAGTTCTACTTTGTTCTTTTGTAGCCATTTTTGGCATCACTCTTATGATTATTTTTTGATAATGAGAAGCAGTTCGGTTTCCTATCAAATCTGAGTTTTTCATAGGAGCCATAGCTCTCAGGGTTGGGCCCAACTTGAGAGCCTAAGGCCTCCTTTCTGTACTGTTACTTTTCCTTTATGTATCATTGTTTCCCTTTATGCATTTGAACGTATTTCTGTTAGGCAGGTTTAGTTATGTTGCTTGGATAGATCACTGTTTATGAATGACATTACTTCAGGTGTTTTGGTAGGATAATAACAGAAAAAGCTTCAAAGAAAAGGGACAACCACACTCTCGGTTTCACCTCATCCTTATTGGATTAGGGGCTGGAATTGAAGAAACAGTGCTGCCCCAACAAAAACACTAGTTTGCTTGAGCATGCAATCCTTAGTGTACTGTTTTCGTTTGCAGAAATTAGTTATGGGTTTGGATATCTGAAATGTTTCTTTGCATAGTTGATGTACATGGTTTTCTTTCCAAATAAAGCTGCTGTTCATTCATGTTGTTGATGGTTAGACTAGATTAGCTCAAGCTTTGATAATTTGCAAGACTTTGTTGATTTGGTCGAAGTACACCGTGTAGGGCATCTCCTCCACTCTTTCATCCACCCAAAGCATCATCTGAGCCACTTGTTCTGTCTCCTAGCTAAGTTCCTCATCTCCCATCTGTCCTTTTGTCCACGTAACCCTACCTTCTTGCTCAATCATTGCCTTAGCCTTCTTCAAGCCAAGTCAGCCTTCTACACCTCCTCACCACTCCATCCACCAATCCTTAGGCCGTTTTATACCCCTATCCTACCTCCAGATCCATCCATGCACCTTCCTCACTCATCCACCCTCTAAAAACCGATTTTCAAACATCCTGTAGAAATTTCTGAACATCCTGTAGAAATTCCTGAACATCTTGTAGAACCCCTGCAGACTTCCTGTAGAAGCTCACAAATGAGGTTTCTTGATAGCCAAACTTTGTGAAACTCTCTGGAAGAGTGTT
>APFE030617865.1:0-24851 GCA_000404065.3 Pinus taeda | reverse complement strand
CTCTTTCCTAGATGGGTTCAGCGGGTATAATCAGATCCAAATCAGCCCGGAGGACCAAGATAAGACCACTTTCACTTGTCCATGGGGTATCTTTGCCTACCGTGTCCTTCCCTTTGGGCTATGTAATTCCCCTGCCACTTTCCAGAGAGTTGTATTAAGCATATTTTCCGAGTTGGTCCATGATTTGGTAGAAATCTATATGGATGACTTTACTCCTTATGGGTCTAGCTTCCAGGAAGCCTTATCCAACCTGGGAAAAGTTTTGAGCAAGTGCATTGAGATGAACCTGTTCCTCAGTCCTAAGAAATGTGAGTTCTTGATGACTGAAGGGACCGTGTTAGGCCATACCATTTCTCGCCAGGGGTTACAGGTGGATCCCAGTAAAATTGCTATCATCAAAAAGGTCCCACCTCCTTAAAAGGTGAGAGATGTTCGGAGTTTCCTAGGCTTAGCGAGATATTACAGAAGATTCATTAAAGACTTTAGTAAGCTAGCCTCGCCATTGTTTTGCCTCTTAGCAAAAGATGTTGAGTTTAAATGGTCGGATGACTGCCAGAGAGATCTGAATGAATTGAAGGATAAGTTAGTGTCTGCTCCAATTCTGAGAGGCCCAAACTGGGGCCTACCTTTCCACATCCACACTGATGCCTCGAACAAAGCCATAGGGGCAGCCTTAGGACAAGTTGAAGAAAAACTTCCATATGCTATATACTTTGTCAGCAAAAACTTATCCAAGGTGGAAATGAATTATACGGTAACTGAGAAAGAGTTCCTGGCCGTGGTCCATTCCCTGAACAAGTTCTGACACTACATCACTGGCTATCAAACATTTGTACATACTGACCATGCTGCAATCAGATATTTAATGAATAAGCCTGATGTGAATGCTCGCATTATTAGATGGTTAATTTTATTGCAGCAGTTTGATTTGACCATCATTGAAAAACCAGGTAAAGAAAATGTTGTTGCTGACTTTTTGTCTAGATTGGATTTGCCTATAGGTGAAGAAGAAACAGTGGATGACCAGATGCCAGATGAGCATCTGTTTGCTATCTAAGTACTCTCCCCGTGGTTTGCTGATATAGCTAACTATCTAGTCTCTGCACAGTTCCCTCCACATCTATCCTCAAAGGAGAAGAGCAGAATCGTGAGGAAAAGTGCCTCATTCACTTGGATCGGGGGCAACTTGTTCAAACTTGGCCCTGATCAGATCTTAAGGCGTTGTGTAAGGGAGGAGGAAGTCTTTGACATCCTCCTAACTTGTCACAATGGGCGTTGTGGAGGAAATTTTACAGCCAAGAGGAATGCCTTCAAAATTCTACAGGTAGGCTACTATTGGCCCACTCTTCATCAAGATGTCAGAAGATATATTAGCCAATGTGACCGATGCCAAAGGATGGGGAAACCGACCCCAAGGGACGAAATGCCGCTCCAACCTCAGGTGACTCTTGAGCCATTTGAGAAGTGGGGTATGGATTTTGTGGGTCCTATCAACCCTCCTTCAAGGCAAAAGTCTTACATCATTGTGTGCACAGACTATCTGACAAAGTGGGCGGAAACCAAGGCAACCAAAGCAGCAATAGAAGAAAAGGTGGTTGAGTTTTTAAGAGAAAACATTTTCTACAAATTGGGCTACCCAAGAGAGTTAGTCACCGATCAAGGAAGCCAGTTCACCTCCAATTTGATTGAAGACTTGCTTGCTCATCACAAGATCAAGCATAGGACTTCCACCCCATATCATCCTTAAGCAAATGGGCAAGTGGAAGTCACCAATAGAGCATTAGAGGGGATCTTGACTAAGGTGGTGAGCAATAGCAAAAAGGATTGGGCAGATCGCCTAGTTGAGGCCACTTGGGCCTGCAACACCACTTGGAAGACCACAACCAGTTTCACACCCTATGAGCTGGTCTATGGGAAGAAAGCTTTGCTGTCAATCGAGTTTGAATACAACACATTGAAGATGGCAACTCATCTGGACCTAGATCTCAACCATGCTCAACAAGAAAGGTTAATGCAGCTGAATGGGTTAGACGAACTTCGAATGCAGGCCCTCCTCCACTCAGAAGTGACTCAACTTCAGAGGGAGGTATGGCATGACCGTCACCTCAATGACAAACAATTCCAGCCGGGAGATTGGGCGCTGCTGTATGATTCCAGACATAAGGATTTCAAGGGAAAGCTGAGGACGAGGTGGCTAGGACCATATGCAGTGGAAAAGTGTAATGACAATGGTTCCGTCCTTATCCGGACTATTGATTAAGAAGCCATCCCCATGCTCGTCAATGGGCACCGACTAAAGATCTACAGGAAATCTCTTTCGAGGCAAGAGTTCGTCAAAACTGTGGAAAAATTAGTGCTGGTCATAGAGAAGGGTTCTGCCTCTGTTTTGGGCACACCCTGAGCATCATTATATATCAAAAAAAGAAAGAAAAGGAATGCAATAAAAAAGATCCTTGGGTGAAAACCTTTTTGAGGCGCCCAAGGCAGATGGTAGGAGTGAAAACCTCATTGAGGCGCTCCTGCTGTCTCTCTGAAAAAAAAATGGGAATAAAACGATCCTTGGGTGAAAACCTTTTCGAGGTGCCCAAGGCAGATGGTAGGGATGAAAACCTCATTGAGGCGCCCCTGCTGTCTCTTAAAAAAAAGAAAAAAAGAAAAAGAAAAAGAAAAAGAAAAAGAAAAAAGAAAACAAGAAAAAAAAGACAAGCTGATCTCTGAAAGTGCTGTAGGTTGCAGGAACACAGCGCACCAAATGAGGCCTCTCAACTCAAGGAAAAGGGTCCCTATCAAGCTACCAGTCAGCCTCACATACACTCCCTCCATGAACACTCATTTTTCCAAGGTTCGGACACAATCGGGTCATGGTTCAGCCTTCTACAGGAAGCTACAGGACTTTCTACAGGAAGTTCTGTATTTCTACAGGAAACATCCTGTAGAGCTTTTGGACGGGCCAGAATCGACTGCAGAGAAGGATTTGGAGCTTGAAGCCCGTTGAGGAGGCATGCAACCACCCTTTTCTTCCATCCTCCACTCGTTTCACCTCCTTTCACCGCCATCACTCTCATCTGGGCGAGCATACCTGGACATGCATACCAGAGCTCTGTTTTTTGAAATAAGAAAATTTGTTTTTTTCAAAATAAAAAATAAGGCCTTCTGAGGCTCGCACACTTCACCTGTCTAGGCGACCTCAAGACCCTTCACCTATGAATGTGACTCCAATTATTTCAGCATGCACCCCAAAAAGAGAAACGGCTATAGGATGTCCTACAGGAATCCTGTAGCAGCTGATCCAGCTGGAGCACCTACCATGAAGACACCAGCAGCTCGCAGAACCGGTGCATGCAGTATTCGTCACCAGAGAAATGGGTCTTAAAGGCTCGTAGCCAGCAGCAACCAATGAAGAGGAGCTCCAACACCTGAGCACGATGCAGCAGCACGCAAATCCAGCATCCCTCGTCCCGAAACTTGAAAAAACCCACGTCCACGGCCGCACAGGTAAGTGCCTAACCTTATTATGTCAAATTACATAAGCTATACTATGAATATGCATGACTGTGAGAATGGACGGATTGAACAAGGCTGGTTTCCATTCAACTGGCCACCACAACCAGTCAAGCGGCCTCGTAGGATCTGAATTGGATTGGTTATGCCGAAAAGTTGGATAATTGACACGTGGGAAGTGTCTAGTCGGGGAGAAGCAGCGGTATGACAGGAATGGCAGCGGTAAATGCAGAGGAAAGAATTCGGCGGTCAAGGGCACGCTGGGGAATGATAGCAATGACGTCGGCCAACGAATCAGCGGGGACAGCTCACCCCCGCGCCATGAATTCCACAGCAATTCGAAATCGGCCGGTTGATACTTATGATGCACTGCAGTCATTTATGTTCACAACCATTTTGCAGCCGAATACGCGTCCTCCTCCTCTGCAAGTTGTTAGCCTGAGTTCTCGGTCTGTTCAAACGTCCTGCTACCGCTCAGACTGGTCCTGCGCTACTGTAACCTCCTCCAGGAGCCGGGAACAATTTCTACAGGAAGCTGCGCTACAGGAAACACAGTATCCGAAGCAGCGCAGATTGTTCACGTCGAGGGTGGCAATTTTCAGTGAGGTAGGCAGAACTTAACTTTCCCATGCAAATAATTCCAAAGGTGGTGAATTCGACGTAGTGAGGGGGGTAGAGAAATGTGAATGCAATTCTGTCTGAAGTTTTTTTATATCGCTGCCCGAAATTGTCTTCATGATCTGCATGCGAGATTTCCTCCACGCTTGAATGAAAAATCCCTCCTGTAGAAATTGAGACACTGTCGAAACACCGGTAAAAATTGTAAATTTTATGCGACTGTGTGTATAATGGAGATGTAGCTCTGCGCTCCGTGTGAAAATATCCCGAAGTTCTCCTTCTGTATATGTGAGGAGGCAAGTTCAGCACAGGGTAATTGACCAAAGATATCTTTTTTACGCTTTGAAAAGGGAATCCACCCAGAATTCCCAGTCAGCGGCGAGCAAACACAGAGCTTTACCATGCCGGGAGGGTTCATTCGGAAAGAACCTTCGGACTCCAAGAAATTACAGGAAACCCCTGAGATGGTGGACTTGTTTTCCCGTGCACACTGGATGTCATTTTGTGACAAGCTTCAAGGTCACGATGACAAAATTGCGGAAGAATTCCTCCGGTCCCTAAAGCCGAAGTCAAAGACATTGGCCATTGTCAACTTCAGAGGACTGACCCTCAGACTCACCTGACAGCTCATCAGTAGGGTAACTGATCTTCCAATGGGGGTGCCCTGGGATAAGGAGGAGAGGAAGTTGGGTTAGAAAGCTAAAAAAGAGTTCTTCTTACCAGAGGAACAATTCTCAGAAGACAAGAACGGAGTTCAGAGGACTAGCCTACAACCATTCTGGAGTGAAGTCAGCCTCCAAATTATGAAGTATATTATGTGTGAGGGGCGATTTAGCATCATATATGGCTATCATTTTCGGCTGCTCACAGAACTCAGACACCACATGGACCTACCCTCAGAGCAAAAATTGAGCATTCCTTATTTCCTCCTGCAGTCCATGACTGAGTGTGCCACCAAACTCAGAGAGGGGACCCCAGACCAGCTAGCCCATCATGGGCTTATTAAGCTCCTCGTGGAAGATGCACTCCACACTTTCACTGTCCCTCTCTCCTGTGAAATTTTCCGGAATATGTCAAAGGATGATGACATCTGAGTCTTGGCCGAGGAGCTCACTTCCTCTAGCAGTGAGGAGAAGGAGCATAATCAGGCAGAGAAGAAGGTTAAAAAACAAGAAACCCCTGGCAAAACACTAAAGAGAGAACAAAAAGGAACACCAGAAATGGGGCAAGCTGCCAAAACAGGGGATGATAAAATTGCACTGACACCCAGGGAGAAAAGACTACAGAGTAGGGCAGAACGGACTGAGAAAGTCCAAGTCAGTAAGGGCACCCCTAAGGGAACCTCAGCCAAGATAAAAGGAAAAGTCTCCTCAGCCATGCAGGTTAAAACAGTGCCCTCGGCTTCTACAGGAAAGCAGTAGAGTATTTCTACAGGAAAGTTGAAAACAACTTCTACAAGAAGCCAGAAAGCAACCACTACAGGACTTTCTACAAGAAGTCTGAAAGAAGGACAACAGAAGGAGAAGTCGACCGAAATCCTAGCTAGGGAGGCAACAACTGTGCTGGCCACCCTAAGTACCTCTCCCAAGACAAAAGAGAAACGAAAGAGGGAGACTCCTCTGTATTTTAAAGCGAGAAGGAGTGTAAGGATTAAGACTGGCAGACCCCAGCCTCCATCAAAAGAACCAATCACCATCGTGGATACCCCTACCACACCAAAGGATAAATCCCCCTCCAAGGCATCCATTACTTATGAGCGGGGGAGCCCAAAAACATCCTCATGGAGGGACAGAATGGAGAAATTGAGCTCAGAAGCCTCTCTACAGGACGCTGAGGCTATTCTACAGGAAACTTTGGCTAGGCTGAAAGAAATTGAGCAGATGGAGGAGAGAGCAGCCAAGTCACCACAAGAGGAGGAGAGAGCAGCCAAGTCACCACAGAAGGAGGAGAAGGCCGATGTTATCATGGAACCAAGCCCCCAGCCCAACTTGGGCTCTTATTATAACTTTTTGGAGGCCGACAGAATTATTCCTCAAAAGTTCACAATGCCACTATTTCTAGCACTAGAGGAAGAAAGAGTATGGACCCACACTTGGATGAGGATCGTTAATCCAAGGGGGTAGTAGATGTAGGACCTCTAGAGGAAAGGCTCAAGGAAACACAAAGGGAATTGGCAAGAGTAAGGCATGTGGAAAGCTCCCAACAAGCCAAGTTAAGAGAAGAGAATGAGCTGCTCAGACAACAGCTCCAGCTGCAGGGATAGAGGAAAGGAGAGGACACGACAGCCAAGGATCCCTCAGCAGAGCCTCAAGGAAAAGAAGAGATGCAAGCTGATCTCGAGGAACTTAACCAACAACTACAGGAGAGGGAATTGTAGGCAGATATGGAGATACAATCCCTGAAGCAGCAGATGCAAGAAAAGGAGGCACAACTGGCCTGCATGGCCAGTTGGGCAATGGAAGCTCTGCAATGTAGGCAGTTGACCAAATCCTATGGCCTGTACCTAAGGGATCAGTGGCTGCAGTTCCAAATCAACACATTGGAATAGAGGGGTACCTCCCACATCCAAAATCCCCAGCAATTCATGGATTTATGTAACACCAGTTCATCGGAAGATAAGGCCAAGCTTTCAGAGTTTTACCTCCATCATTTGGCCCTTCCAAACATCACCTCGTGGGACCCCAACACAGCAGTAGGTGACATGCAGCTGATGGCAATGACCTCATGGTTAAACCACGAAGAGAAGAGAGCAGCTGAGGTCAGGAATGTCATGGACCGAGAGTTACATGAACCACTGCTGATTAGAGTAGAGCCAGGGGACCCCACAGCATTGATATCCGCTCACCAGCACCTAGCAACCAACTCTCAGGTCTTATTAGAGTACATGGATCGTCAGACCCAGGCCATAGCACACTTCGAGGATATGGAGTGATTATTAGGGGACAATTGTGTTCATGCTTGCACCCGTAGGTGGAACACATTGTCCCACAACCTCAAAATCCGAGAATATCACACTCCAACTCGGATGAGGGAGGCTTTGGCACGGGTCCTCTCTACAGAGAAGTCTATGCAGACTCCAAGCCAATTGGATAGGCCTCAAGCTAAGTCCACCCTTGCTTTTGGGATTGTTAGAGGGAGGCACAGAAGAGGAGGAGCATAAGCAGTGGGAAGAGGTGGAAAGGAAGGCCAGATTCCATGATAGTGTGGAGGACACTACTTCAGAAGCTTGGGATGTGAGGGTGGCGATTAAAGCAATGAAAGACGAGGAGATGGACTAGTTGCTCAGAGGATGAGCAACCCTTTTAGCAGGGGGGTGATGATGAGCCCCAAAATTGGTAACTTGTTGGGTTCATTTGGCCTAATTATCCTTGTTCAGTCCTTGTTCATATCCTTCATTTTCCATAGCTTATGCATTAGTTTCAGTATGTTTATGTCATTTGTACGAATAAGGGTAGTCACTCTTCCTAGGTGGCTAACACGTGCTTATTTCAGGTTTTTTGACACATGATGGAGCAAAATCGAGCAATCATGGGCTAAAAGACAGCCAAGCCTGAGGTGAGGATTCATAGGGGGGTTGTCTATGGCATTAAATAACCCTTCCTTGGGATCTTCACCCCCAACTCCGAGCTCCAAGACCACCAAAACTGAATCTAGAAGGAAGCTAAGTAGATTTTAGAAGGGACTGTCTAACTCACAGTTGGACAACTGAGTTCCACAGATTGAGGAGGTCAGCTAGGTCCCTCGTGATGTATAAATGTTGAGGCCTCAGCCTTCGTAAGGGACTTTTGAAACTATTGTGTATTTTGCACCTCAGTGCTGCTAGTTCTACTTTGTTCTTTTGCAGCCATTTTTGGCATCACTCTTATGATTATTTTTTGATAATGAGAAGCAGTTCGGTTTCCTATCAAATCTTATTTTTTCATAGGAGCCATAGCTCTCAGGGTTGGGCCCAACCTAAGATCCTAGGGCCTCCTTTCTGTACTGTTACTTTTCGTTTATGTATCATTGTTTCCCTTTATGCATTTGAACGTATTTCTGTTAGGCAGGTTTAGTTATGTTGCTTGGATAGATCACTGTTTATGAATAACATTGCTTCAGGTGTTTTGGTAGGATAATAACAGAAAAAAATTCAAAGAAAAGGGACAACCACACTCTTGGTTTCACCTCATCCTTATTGGATTAGGGGTTGGAATTGAAGAAACAGTGCTGCCCCAACAAAAACACTAGTTTGCTTGAGCATGCAATCCTTAGTGTACTGTTTTAGTTTGCAGAAATTAGTTATGGGTTTGGATATCTAAAATGTTTCTTTGCATAGTTGATGTACATGGTTTTCTTCCCAAATAAAGTTGCTGTTCATTCATGTTGTTGATGGTTAGACTAGATTAGCTCAAGATTTGATCATTTGCAACACTTTGTTGATTTGGTCGAAGTATACCATGCAGGGCATCTCCTCCACTCTTTCATCCACCCAAAGCATCATCTGAGCCACCTGTTCTGTCTCCTAGCTAAGTTCCTCATCTCCCATATGTCCTTTTGTCCACGTAACCCTACCTTCTTGCTCAATCATTGCCTTAGCCTTCTTCAAGCCAAGTCAGCCTTCTACACCTCCTCACCACTCCACCCACCAGTCCTTAGGCTGTTTTAGACCCCTATCCTACCTCCAGATCCATCCATGCACCTTCCCTCACTCATCCATCCTCTAAAAACTGATTTTCAAACGTCCTGTAGAAATTTCTGAACATCCTGTAGAAATTCCTGAACATCCTGTAGAACCCCCGTAGACTTCCTATAAAAGCTCACAAATGAGGTTTCTTGATAGCCTAACTTTGTGAAACTCTCTGGAAGAGTGTTAGGGACTCCTTAGAACCTCTTTGAACCTTTCCAACCTTTTCCAAGCATTTCTCCTCCTTGATCCTCCCCTGCACAGTAAAGCACAGTTCAAGCATATGCATGAGAAAACTGACAACTTAATCAAAAATACAAAAAGATGTTTTCTTAGGACAAAGGTAGTCTAAACACATGTATTTTACCTTCATAGAAGTAATGGCATCTCTTTCAGTAGTTTGCACTCTCATCTTTGCATCAGTACGACTAGTTGGTAGAATTAGGGTTTGCTAGGGTTTGCACTTTCCTTCAGTTTTTCAATCTCTTTTTGCAAGTAGACTAGCTTCCTTTGAGTTAGCTTTCATCCATCAATTAGAAAGCTTCTTCTAAGAGCTCATAGAAGTTGGCTCAAGCCCCTAGCAGACTTGTGCCAGCTGACCAAGTGACAGCTGCGGCAAGAGCTAGTACTTGTGCATACAGCACCGTCGCTTCCAAGTTTGTTACGAACAACCAGGTTGATAAAAGTCAAGAAGGGAGTCCCAGGTGTTGTAGCATTATTGCTGCAATATTGGAGCCCACCAACACTTATAACATCAGTTTTCTCATGCATTTTACTAGGGTGAGGATGTTAAACCTCCCTTATTTCTTGTTCAGAAACATTGAGAAGATGGCGCACTTTGTGCAGAAAAAACCATACCCTTAGTAGATGAGTAGTCTTTATCATTATTCCCTGATTAAGATGATTGTGTTTCATCATCTTAACCTCCTCAAAATCTCTTGGGAGACATTTATTTCTCATGACATCATCAGGGATACTCAAATTCCTCCACCAGTGTCCCAGGAATCAGGAGGACCTTCTAGTAGTGCTTAGGTGAAGACAAATGAGAAGGCAAAAGAGACTAGAGCTACTGAGGTGCTTGGGACCTACCTGACACACCAGAGGGGCACAAGAAAATTGTTTGCAGTTGATAGGCAAGTGTTTGCTCCACATGATGTGGAAGGGACCTTGCCTTTTTCATCAACTCAAAGGAAAATGCTTGCTCCACAGGATGAGGAAGGGGCTTTTCCTTCTTCATCAACATAGTCGGAAGAGGTCGGTCAACTACACAAAGGGAAAGAAAAGATGCAGGTGGAATATCTTGATGATGAGGACGAAAGAGACTTTGATTTGATGGAGCATGATGAACCAGAACATCATTATACTCATCATTGCATGGAAACAATTGACTTAGAGGCTTAGGATGAAGAAAAAATAAAGGACATCATCATACAAGAAAAGGAGGCTCAAGTCCAAGCATTGATGGGAAATTTGGAGAGAGCCAAGTATGTCATCACATATCTGGAACAAGAGAACAAGGAGCTAAGTGATAAGAAGGTCCTCATGGAGCTGGAACTTCTCAAGATAAAAAGACAAGGTGACAAGGGTAAATCAGCTATGCAAGAGGAAGAGGCACCTGTCACTTTGACTCCCATTGAGAAGGAAATTAATGGTGATAGGGAGATTTGGCTTGAAAGAGTCAATTTTCACTTGGAGAAGCTATTACAGAAGGCCAATAGAGACAATGATATCATCACACACATGGCCTACCACTACAGGACCCGAGACAAAATTTGCAATATAAGGGTCAAACAAATGAAAGTAAGGTTATGACGGGCTCTAAAGGGAAAAAAATAGGAGGATAGGCTTAGCTTGCTTGCTGAGGCTTCTTTGGTTCATTAGGATACTTGATGATGGTGTTTCTCACCAATTTTGGTCAAGTTTGGAGGTGATTTTGTTTTTTGCAAATTTTGGAAATTGCACACAAAAAATCTGGCTCAACGTGCAGCACCACTGGCGCTGCGCTTATCCTAGGGGCACCCAATGGAAAAATGGCTTGCATTTTTGGATTCAAAGTGATGAGTACATGCACCCTATATATTTGCTAAGTTTTTATAGCAGAACTGGTCCACCAAAAGGTCAAAAAACACCCAAAAAATGACCTTTCTACCACTTTTTGGATACACAAAAGTAGTCTTGGTAGAATCAACTTTTGAGGGGTCAAATTAGCTTCAATTTAATAAATTCTAGCTGTTTTGGAAAGTAGACTTGAATACCTTTCCAATGAGCTATCATAAGCTCAATTTGGATGTCGGGAAGGCCTCCAAAAGTGACCTGAAAGTGGCGCTGCGTGTTGGGCCAGTGTCACTGCGCGTAGGGCAAATTTTGCATAGGATGGCTATTTTTCTATGTTTTGATTGTGTTCATGGATTTTCTCTCATGGAGGATGTTTTACTCTAGTAAATGATTACTTGGCTTATAAATATTATGGATAATTAGTAGTAGAGGGTAGATTCATTAGATTGAAACTCAATTTGAGCTCAAATGAATCAATTTTTTACTTTTAGAGGCAAGTTGTTAAGATGCCTATATACCTGTTTCTTGTTCAGTATTTGTTAGATTAGCTCCTCATCTTAGGTGTTCAACCCTTGAGGGTGGGAGGAGGTTGAAACAATGCCTATATCTTCTTATTCTTTCTCATTGTAAAGGGTTGGACTCAACTGGATGCTTAGGCCTAGATTGTATATCATCTTGTAGCAGTTTAGCAGGAGATTAGTAAAAATTGTAGCAATTTCTTTGGGATTCATGTGGTATGGAGTTTAGTTCATTTATTTTCTTGTGATCATATGTTAATATGTTTTTTGTACTTCATTAATCATTTCATAGATTCTAAGTGAATGTTTTCAAGTTGATAGGCAGAATCCATAACATCACTGCTCTGCTTTGGGGAAATATTCACCATTATTATGTTTTCTACAGTGTAGGAAGGATCCATGGTAATAACATGCTCTTCCTAGCTTCTCACCAGTCTTAAAACACCTCACCCATCAAGCCCTAGAGTGCTAAACCTCATGTCTACCTTTCCCCATTGAACACCCTGCAATTTTGACCTAATTCCCTAGCCCTAACTATCGAGCTCCTTCTGATCCAACTATCCCCTTCAAAATCCAATCAAACCTTGTGTTGCTATACCTAGCCTAATATCCTTTTTATGATCCAATCATCTTGGCTGAGATCCTTACGGAGAGAGCCCTCTCTCTGCCTAGTAGGGCTAGCTACTTGGCTAAGTGTGGTGTGTGGTTACCCTGGAAGTGCCTTCCTTCAGCCTAAGGTTCAATCTAGGTGATAACATAGTGGCGACCATACTGGGGAACACAATTTTATGTTCCTCAGCAAAATGTATCAAGTTCAGATCTGATTTTTGATGGTGGACAATGATCAGACACCGGAAGGCTGAAATCATTCACCTGGTGACTCTAAATCAATTTCGAGATCAGATTCAAGGACTCCATTAGAGGATGAACTAGACTAGCAGAAACATGAAAGGACAATATGGAAAGATCAGGTATTCAAGTTGGAATTTCATCCAAGACATTATGTTTGTTATAAATTATTTCTTCTCTTTTCCCGAGAATGTCAAGAAGGCTTTACAAAGTATATTGTATTTGAGAAAAGATCTTAGACCTACATTTGATTGTTTCCCTTTGAAGATTGTGAATACAAAATATTTTCATGCCTTTGAGCTTGATCAAGACCCTTCTTCTGAATCTTATGATGACCATCTTCAAACTGATGAGCCTCAAAAGATCAAGAATAATTCTATAGCTTTTGTATATACTCCTATACCTTGTAAAATTCCAGATAGATACAAGCCTCTAATTTTACCTCCTATATCCCATGCTTTCCCTAAAAATCATTACCTATATCTACCAAGATTTGATGGTGAATGTGAAAACATCACTGTTGAGAGACATGTACTGAATTTTGAGTCTTTTCTTGACCTTTTTGAAGTTGATGAAAAGGATGTCAGTGTTAGGCTTTTTTCTTTTTCTTTGCAAGGTAAAGTCAAGAGTTGGTTCAAAACCCTGTTTGATGCGAGCATCTCAGATTTCCAATAGTTCGCCAAAGTTTTCCTCAACAAGTGGGTGGTCAGACAGAACCCTTTCTTGATTCTAGAAGAGTATAACTAGTTGAAAAGACTGCAAGGAGAGACAGTACAATAGTTTTCTGCCAGGTTTAACCAAGTCTATTTTTCGATGCTTGCTAATATAAGGCCTTGTCCTGGATCCACTCTCTTGCACTACCCGGATGCCTTTGATCCGGAAATGGAGTTTTAGTTGAGAGAAATAAACCTTGCAACAATTGAAGAGATGCAACACAGTGCAGTAGATGTAGAGGCTAATTTGTTGATCAGAAGGGAAAAGTTGAAGGAAGAAGAGATGAAGAACACAGATCCAGAGGAATGTACATCTTTAGAGGTAAAGATCTACATTTTGGTAGGTGAAGTGGAAGAGATGATGCAAAAGATCACCACAAGGAATGAGTTTGATGTTCAAGACCATGGCTCGCTGATTGAAGAAAAACAAGTTGCTGATCTTCTTTCTTATCCCAGTTTTCATAGATTTGATAACGATTGTTTTATAAATCATCTTGGAGAAGAGAGATCTGTTGATATGACATGTATGCTTGATGATGTGTTTTATACTAATGATTTGCCTAAGTTTGATCAGTATGATGATGATTATGTTCTCCAAACAGAAGCTAGTCTTGCAGACAAATCAATAGCTAGTTTGTGGAGGGAGGAAGTTCACTTTCAGCGGCTCGAAAACTGTGATCAACTGTTGCATATCAGCTATGGAAGTGAGGAGGAAAGTGCAGAAAATTTTGAAGTGAAGGATCGTTGCCTCTTTGTTTTACTTTGTTTCAGTTCATTAGAGACAACTTTTGTGCAATCAGAAATCAACTGTCGATAAGTTTTGATTTGGACCATCTAGAGGACAATGAAATCCTTGTTCAAGACTTCTCATATCTAGATTTGTAGCACTTGAATGCCATTGAGTTCTAGGTTGCAGATGAATACTTGGAAGCTGGAACATATGATCAAATGATGCGAGATGATTTCGTACCATTATGTTTTGAATCGTTTCAGTTTTTGAAGGGAAATTTGCATAGTATATCTTCAATAAAGGATGAGTAGCCTGTAGAAAATCATGCAATCTCATTGCAACCAATAGAAAATGGGTTGCAACAGTATTTTCAAGTTTTTCATGATCCAATAGCTGATGTGTTGGATGATATCTACAGTCAAAGTCCTTCTCCATTAGCTAACTGTGAGCTTGAAAAAAGTATTGATACAAACTTGATCCGGCAGCCGGTTTCTTTGTCACTTTCAACAGGAGTCTCGTCACAAAACTCAGATGAAAGTTTGCATTCATGGTATGAGGAGAAGAAAAGTAATCCACTGGATGAGCTAAGTCCCAGTGCACATGAATTTCAAGATCCTTATGCAGTATTTTTGGAGTCAAATAGAGAATCCATATTATTCAATCTAGGAAAATTTGGATTTGTTTACAAGTTTTCATGGGAGTTGCATTTCAGTAGTTCTCTCTTCTTGCTCATAGACAAGCACTTGCGAAGAATTCAAACATTGGCCAGAATGCTTACTTGGTTGCATTGGTTGTTTCATTTCACTTGATCAGGTGATGAATGGAACAGTTAGAGTAGGTTTTATTGAATAAGCTCCATTTTGAGCATCTTTTCTAGTTTTTCAGTTGTGTTTTAGTATTGAGTCAGTTTTTAGTTGAGTAAAAGTCAGTTTGTGTCTTTGAGTCATCAGTATTCAGTTATGTATTTCAGATTGAGTTTTTTATTTACTCCATGCCCAATGGATAAGGATACTTGATCTACGGTGTTCTTGGCACCTACAAGGAGCTATCATCCCCAATGGAGCCAATGTTAGAGTCAGTATTTGCATATTGTCACCAGTGATAAAATATGCTATTATAAAGTGGTCTTAGAGTGTTAAAGTCAATTTTTTTCATTTCAGTGAGTCTTCAAGTAAAAATTTGGTCACTAGGTATTAGGTCTAGGATCTTTTTTTCACTCATTCCAAAGTCTTCCAAGTATTGGTACATGTCACCATTCGGCTGAGTGTACCATCATTTAAAGAGTTGTCATCATTATTTCAGGTTCCAATGGGTCATTTTACACCTTGTTTGTGCTTTAGTTGTGCTTAGGTAAGGCTCATTTCCCTCTCCTAGGGTTTTGAAGGTAATTCTTCTTGAATGGTAAAATCATCAACAAAACTTGCATCTTGATGCTCATACACCTTCCCCTATCCTTAATATATCTTCTTAAACACTTCCCACCACTGATATCCCTCAAATTCATCATTTTCCCACAAATATTAGCCTATTGCTTAAATTTGACACTTTTATAGGTTAGGCTTGTGTTTTTCCCTTTTGGAACCCTTCCCCTCACTTAATCCTTGAAATTCCACTTTCCCCTGCTTCCTAACATCCCTCCCTACTTCCCAAAATTTTCTCAAGAATTTAGAAGCCCCTCATCCCTTTCATTTCTCCTAGCTGGAATGTCCAAAATACTCTCTTGATGAGTCAAATGATAACTAGACACAAATATATTTCCAATGAACTATCATGAGTTCAATTTGGAGTTGATGAAGACCTCCAAAAGTTGACTGTAACAACACTCTGCATTTTGGCAGCCTCATACCGCACATTTTGACCAGTCTTGGGAGATTGATATTTTGATAAAGCAAATAAGCTCCAAATTGAAAAATTCAAAGTGTTCTAGAAAGTAGATAAGACAAGATTTCCAACGAGCTATACCACACCTAATTTGGACACTGGGAAGGCAGTCAATAGTCGGCTTGAAGTGGCACTGTGCATTTAGGAGGTGGCGCTGTGCGTCTGGAGGTTTTTGCGGTGCAAAGTTACACTGCGTTGCGCGTTGAGAGGTGGCGTTGCGCATCTGTGGTTGGTGCTGCACGTTGAGTAGAAAGACCAGAAAGCCTCAAAACTTCATAAAAACTTCCAAACAACCCTCTCATCTCTCAAACAAGTAAGTGCACTCCCTCTACTTGATCATTAAAGTTGCAATTGTAGGGTTTGAAGGAATTTACCATGCCAAATATGAAACCTTAGTTTCTCCCTCCATGACATTCTAGAAACCCTAATCCCCTCTATTTTTCCCACAACTTATCACTAAACCCTAAACCCCTTCCATGCATTACTCCATAACATCTATACCCCCTCATCCTTTATCCCACTAGTTATATTTCAAAAAAAGGATCTAAGCCCCTCTCCCCCATTTTCATGATTCATACCCTCCCCTTCATTTTCTAGCTCACCAAAATACCTCACAAGGTCATTTCCCATTCCTCCCCTCCTAAATCACTCTTACTCATTCCCTTCATCCCTTTTCTAGGAGTGCACAACCTCAAACTTTTCAAACATGGACAGGGTAGACATAGACTACGAGGAGGAGGAAAATATTGGCAGTGACAGTTCGACATATAAACCTCGGCATCAGAGAAAACCACACAAGGGAAGTAGAATTATTAGGGAGGAGCCATAAAACCTCTGAGAATTGCAGGTCTCTCAATTAGCTGTCACTTGTTTAAGACATCTAGGGTTCTATGAGTTCTGTGAGCAGGTAGAGAGAGTTCAACACCATCCTGAGCTCACCAAGCTCTTTGTAGCCAATCTTCAAGACAAAGGGTGACTCTTGCTGGGGTGACATTCATAGTCTCACCCTCCATTATTTCAGATGCAACCATGATTCCAGATGTAGGGGAGAAATGGTACAAGGCACAAGACCTTGATGAACATTATTATGAGCCTTATCAAACCCAAGTACAAAAATGAGGGGAAAATACTTTTCCCTTTCAGATTCCTTGAGGATAAGTATGCCCCCATGATGAAAATCACAATGAAATATTTCACTTGTGAGGGCAGATTTTCCAAATTGTGCACCTATCACATCAGGCTTCTCATGCATTTTACCAGGGTGAGGATGTTAAACCTCCCTTATTTCTTGTTCAGAAATATTTGGATGATGGCCCACTTTGTGCAGAAAAAGCCATACCCTCAGCAGATGACTTTTCTTTATCATTATTCCCTGATTAAGGTGATTGTGCTTCATAATATTAACCTCCTCAACATCTCCTGGGAGGCATTTATTGCTCATGACATCTTCAGGGGTCCTCAAATTGTCCAGCAATGTCCCAGGAATCAGGAGGACCTTCTAGCAGTGCTCAGGTGAAGACAAATGAGAAGGCCAAAGAGACTAGAGCTACTGAGGTGCCTGGGACCTACCTGACATACCAGAGGGGCACAAGAGAATTGCTTGTAGCTGATAGGAAAGTGTTTGCTCCACAGGATGTGGAAGGGACCTTTCCTTCTTCATCAACTCATAGGAAAATGCTTGCTCCACAGGATGTGGAAGGGGCTTTTCCTTCTTCATCAACACAACAGGAACAGGTGCGGCAGTTGCACAAAGGGAAAGAAAAGATGTAGGTGGAAGATCTTGATGATGAGAAGGAAAGAGACTTTGATTTGATGGAGCATGATGAGCCAAAACAACATTATACTCATCATTGCATGGAAACAATTGACTTAGAGGCTCAGGATGAAGAAACAGTAAAGGACATCATCATACAGGAAAAGGAGGCTCAAGTCCAAGCATTGATGGAAAATTTGGAGAGAGGTAAGTATGTCATCACATATCTCGAATAGGAGAACAAGCAGCTAAGTGATAAGCAGGTCCTCATGGAGCCAGAACTTCTCAAGATAAAAAGACAAGGTGACAAGGGTAAATCAGCTATGCAAAAGGAAGAGGCACCTGTCACTTTGACTCCCATTAAGAAGGAAATCGAGGGTGATAGGGAGATTTGGCTTGAAAGAGTCAATTTGCACTTGGAGAAGCTGTTGCAGAAGGCCAATAGAGACAACGAGATCATCAGGCACATGGCCTACCACTACAAGACTCTGAACAAAATTTGCAATATAAGGGTCAAACAAATGAAAGCAAGGCTAAGACGAGCTCTAAAGGGCAAAAAAGAGGAGGATAGGCTTATATTGCTTGATGAAGCTTCATTGGCTCATCAAGATAATTTATGATGGGATTTCTCACCAATTTTGGTCAAGTTTGGAGGAGATTTTCTTTTTTGCAAATTTTGGAAATTGCACACACATAAAATCTATCTCAACGCACATTGCCATAGGCACTGAACTTTTCCTAGGGGCACCCGATGGACAAATGGATTGAATTTTTGGATTTATAGTGATGAGTACATGCATCATATAGATTTTCTAAGTTTTTGGGGCAGAACTGGTCCACCAAAGGGTCACAAAACACCCTAAAAATGACCTTTCTGCCACTTTTTGGACACACAAAAGCAGTCTTGGTAGAATCAACGTTTTAGGGGTCAAATGAGCTTCAAATGATGAAATTATAGGTGTTTTGGAAATTATACTTGAATACCTTTCCAATGAGCTATCATGAGCTCAATTTGGATGCCGGGAAGACCTTCAAAAGGGACTTGAAAGTGGCACTGCGGGTAGGGAAAATTTTGCACAGGATGGCTATTTTTCTATGTTTTGACTGTGTTCATGGATTTTCTCTCATGGAGGATGTTTTACTATGGTAAATGATGACTTGGATTGTAAATATGATGGATAATTAGTAGTAGAGGGTGGATTCATTAGATTGAAAGTCAATTTGAGCTCAAATGAATAAATTTTTCACTTTTAGAGGCAAGTTGTTAAGATGCCTATATTCCTGTTTCTTGTCCAATATTGGTTAGATTAGCTCCTCATCTTAGGGATTCGACCCCTGGGGATGGGAGGAGGTTGAAACAATGCCTATATCTTCTTCTTATTTCTCATTTTAAAGGGTTGGACTCAGCTGGATGCTTAGGCCTAGATTGTATATCATTTTGTAGCAGATTAGCAGGAGATTAATAAAAATTGCAGCTATTTCTTTGGGATTCATGTGGTATGGAGTTTAGTTCAGTTTCTTCTCTTGTGATCATATGTTAATATGTTTTGTGTAATTCATTAATCATTTCATAGCTTCTTGGTGAATGTTTTCAAGTTGATAGGCAGAATCCATAATATCACTCCTCTGCTTTGGGGAAATATTCACCGTTATTATGTTTTCTACAGTTTAGGAAGGATTCATGGTAATAAATACTCTTCCTAGCTTCTCACCAGTATTAAAACACCTCACCCATCAAGCCCTAGAGTTCTAGACCTCATGCCTACCTTGCCCCATTGAACACCCTGCAATTTTGACCTAATTCCCTAGCCCTAACTATCCAACTCCTTCTGATCCAACAAAACCCCTTCAAAATCAAATCAATCCTTGTGCTACTATACCTAGCCTAATATCATTTTTATGATCCAGTCATCTTGGCTGAGATCCTTATAGAGAGAGCCCTCTCCCGGCCTAGTAGGGCTAGCTACTTGGCTAAGCGTGGTTTGTGGTTACCCTAGCATTTCCTTCCTTCATCTTGAGGTTCAATCCCGGTGATAACACCCTCTTTAGGGAAAATTTCTCCTTTTGGGATTATTTGTCTTGGGGGGATTCCTTTTTTGTAGCTTTAGGATAACTTGTGGGTTGAGACCTACCAACTTTCTTGTTTGCATCCCCAGTCTAAGAAATATTGTAACAAATGTTTACCTTTTCTTCCTACTTGTCAATGATTAGGGTGTTTGGCCATGTATACTTTATTTGTTTATAGTGGCTTGTAGCTATACCCCTGGGATCATATATGTGAAAGCTCAATGTTGCGAACTTGAAACATTCCAGTTCGCTAGCCTATGTTTCTGCTTCTTGAGAATTCCAAACACAATATGTCCCCACATAGTTGATAAAGGTCGGCTACAGTGACTTCTTAGTGTGAACTAGCATTCCTGTAAGTCCCGTTGTGATCTAGTATGCAATTTACTACAAGCCCACTTTATTAGTCACCAACATTGGAAGTTGATGAGGAGACATGCATATTCTGAATACCCTAATGAAATTTTCATTTGGGGGTTTGAACCAATCTGCAATATCTCGCAACGTTTCTCTTTCTGTATTTGAAATGCATGGGGGACTATGCATAGAAAAATATATGATATAGAGGTGACATAAAATTCTCAATAATCTGGTCGTACATACCCCTATAGCTAGTATCTCATAAAATTCTACAAAAGATGTGTACATGTGGTATGTCTGTATAAAAGTTCCTGCTCCATCCTAATGGTTCAAATCAACAATTTGAACATATGGAAACCAACAAATAAGATTCTGTGTAGAACTTGGGTTGTTGTCATTTTGGTGGTTTTTGGGCTTGTTTAATGTTTTCCATGATGGATGCTGCTAGAATGCATTTCCAGTTAAATGTTTTCCCTTCATGTGTGCAAGTGTACATCATTAGTACCTAATTATGTTCAAAGAACTCTACATCTTTCCTACAATACAATCTACACTACATTGTTGCTACCATATGATACTATTTTCTCAATAACTTGGTCTTATAAATCCAATCATATCCAAATTGAAGAATGTTGGGTTCTTGCCACTAGGTATTTAATTTTTCCTTAATGGAAAAAGGGAGACTATTAAACTGTTTACCTGTAAGTGATACCTAACTGCTTGGTATCTTGTAATATTTGTGTTATGTAACGAGATCACAAACTAGAAGAAGAAATAGATCAATGGCTTCAAAATAAGTTTCTTTGAGGGGGAAACCTCCTTTTACATCACATAAATGAACAATTCTTGGATGATACAAATGACAAGACTTTGTTGGTATATATAGGAGTCTAAGGGGTCAAAATATAATTAAAGCCTACGCAACAATAATAATGTAAGGACACAAAAATGACAATAGTGGGCTTCTACGGGGCACAATAATAACAATATGGGGGCTACAAGGGTACAACATTAATAATAGGGGGCTACACTAACAATAAAAATAAAGGTAATACACTAGTATTATAGGGACCTAACATGCCCCTCTCCTTAGAAAAAAGTGTTGTCCTCAATGCTTGACTAGTTTGGGATGCTTCTGTATAAAATTCTCATCCTCCATAAAGTTATGGAAATACTATTTGAACTGGGAGCTTGTCACTGATAACCCTCTTTAAGCGTAAAACATGGAAAACAAGATGTACTCGGGAAGATGTAGGAAACTCCAATTTGTATGCCATTGTACCAATCTTTTGAAACACCTTGTAAGGACCATAGTACTTGGGTGATAATTAATTATCCTTCTTATCTTTCTTGAGGGACATTTGCTTGTATGGTTGTAACCGTAAAAATACCTAGTCACCTATATCAAAACTCCTTTCACTGTGGCGCTAATCAACCTATTGTTTGATTCGATTCTGCATTGGAGTGAGGTTATCTTTTAGGAGTTGGAAAACTTGTTTTTGATGCTTTATGTGATCTTCCACCACTTGAACCTTAGATATGCAAAATGTTGTACCCTTTTTTGTAGATGATTTCAAAGTCATAACCCAACATCTTAGTGACCCATTTTTGTTTCTCTTCTCAAGATAATATTTGTTCAAAAAAGTATTTAAGATTGTTATGATCTATTTTTACCTTGAAGTGTCTTCCCATTAGGTAAGGTCGTCATTTATTTACTGCATGTAGCATTTCCAACATTTCTTTCTCATAAATAGGCTTGTGTAACTTTACTTTCCCTTGATTGGACAACTTTCAAAAGCAATGTGTCTTCCTTCTTTCTTTAAAACAATACCAATTCCATTTCATGAGGCATCACATTCCACAATAAATGATTTTGTGAAGTCTGGTCTAACTAACATTGGTGCTTGACACATTTCCTCTTTAAGATGTTCAAAGGACTTAGTTGCTTCCAGAGTTAAAAAAAAAAATGCATCTTTCTTTAGTAATGTTGTTAGAGGCACTACTATCCTCCCATAATTATTAACAAACTTGCGATAATACCCTGCTAACTTGAGAAATACTTGAATATGCTTTAGGGTTGTGGGCATTTTCCATTCCTTAATGGCTTTATTTTTGTTAGGGTCTACCTTAACACCCTCAAGGCATACAATATGACCCAAATATTCCACCTCCAGTACTCCAAAGAAACATTTAGAGGTTTTTGTGTATATTTGTTTCTCCTTCAATATTTTGAGCATCCTGTAAACATGTTGAACATGATACTTATAAGACTTGCTATAGATTAGTATATCATCAAAAAATACTAACACTAATTTTCTAAGGAAGGGTTTGAAAATGAAATTCATAAAACCTTGAAATGTGGAAGGTGCATTAGTAAGGCCAAAATACATGACCAAAAATTCATAATGACTTTCATGGGTTCTATAGTATATAAATAAAGTGGTTAATCCACATTATGCAAGGGGCCACAAGTATTTAGAGAATAATGCGATAAGACCATTGTATTAGGTGTATGATATTGAGAGACCCATGGTATTGTATGTATGAAACCTATATAGAGGTTATAGACTCTCCATTGAGAGATGTGAAGTGTCATTGTATTGACAAACATATGGCTTGTGGAGTATTCTCCTTGAGGAGTGATTGTATGGTGTTACCCTACCACAAGGGTTTTGATATTAATAAAGAAGAATTTCCATTTTATAATATTGGATCTCCCTTGATATTTTGTGGGTATATTTTGCATGGTTATGTATTTTCATGTTAGATCTATTACAAGTGGCATTAGATCTCTTTCTTCGGTAAAGCGGGAATATTTTTTTCATTTTTTGCAGGAATTTTTGGGCGACAATTTTGAAGATCAGATATGAAACTTTTGGTGCAAAATTTTTAAAAACAAATTACATATCTTAATTCCCTACCAAAAAATACCCAAATTCAAAAAAAAAAAAACTAGTCGAATCAGAGTCCGAATGAAGGAGATATCGCTGATTTAAAATCAACTATTTTGGAGAAATTATTTTGATGACAATTCATGGATGACGGATTTACAAAAATGTTTTGTAGTTTTTATGAAAAATTTTAGAAAAATAATTTCATATCTGAGATCCTCTTGAAAATTCACCCCATTACAAAAAAAAAATCAATCAAATTAGAGTCTGGATGAGGGAGATATTGCTGATTTAAAATCAACTATTTTTTTGAAAACTTTTGTGACGATTGGACAATTGCAGTTCTGAGTTTCCTGAGTGTCCAGATTGTGATTTCAACCACATAGGAAGATGAAAAATGGTTGATTCATGTTTGAAAACAAAATATAACAAGGATTCTAAGCCATATTGACCGAATTGTGGCAATTTTAAAATTTGTCACAAAAGGAGGTAAATTTTTTCAAAACCCTCATTTTACTTCATGGGTTCTACTTGGTTTTTTTTTATAGGGAAATATTATGGCCCTACTATTGAAGAATTCCTAAAAATGAAAAAGTAAAAATATTTTCGAAGCCTTTATTATTCCTTCATTTTAGAGATGAGACTAACATATGGTGAAACTCAATTGACATAAAGAAGTTGGTAAGCCTTCCTAATGAAGAATTTGAAAAAGTCCTTTTAGACAAATGGTCTCATGCTAGAAGATATGATAATGAGACACATAAGGGGTTATTTATCAATGTTAATTGGAAAAATATTACACGTTCTAGCAAAACTTATTGAAAACACACAATTTGATAATAAAGATGTTCAAATATATAAATATTTGAAGATTTCTATGGATAAGTATGTGTTACATTCTGATTTTTATGTTTCAGATATGGATGATGTTTTAGGATAACGTTAGATGGAATCTGTTGGCACTATCAACATTAATGTGCAGAAGAAATTCTTGAAGCTCTGGTATAAAAAGAAGAAAAATACATTACTTGATATTTCAATTAGTAAGCAGGTAGATCCCAAGGAGGAATAAGCAAAAAATGCTATAGGTACTGACACATCATATGAGGAGCCCGTGGTGGAAGTAATAATAGAAGACAAGCACCAAGCACAAACGCTACAACAGGTACCCAATATTGTTCAAGATCCATCAAGTGGGGAATTGAATAAAGATACACCACCATTCAAAGCTTTAACATATCACCACTCACACCACCTGACAAGAAAACAACCAACAAGGTGGAAAATAATTAGCAACAAGGATGAAAACCCCTGGATGACACGTAGACAGGTGCATCGATCCACCTACAACACATCAACACAAAGGAACCATAAGAATCAACTTCCATCTCAAGCAAGCAAGGCAATGGCTAGATTTTCATGTCCCTTCTCAAAAACATTAGTTACAGGCTATAGCTACACATTTTGGCACAATTTGACTTAGGAGGAGGACCCCAAACTTAGAATTAGGAACTATGGGGCAATTTTGACTTTATTTAGCAGCTAGTGGAATGTGGGGGCCACGCACATGGGGAATTCGAACTTGGCCATTCGATGTGCTTGGAGGGAAATCAAATTGGTAGATGGAGGGGCCCACATGAGTCTAAGGAGGCCCAAGGGAATAAAAGGAGGATCAACTCTCATTTTCGACTTTCTTCTACATTTGCAAACAAACACTCACTTGTATGCTTTGCTACTTAGCAAGTCTACTCGATGTTTAGCCACAGATCTCTCACGCGGGAGATTCAACCTCTACTTGGGGGGACCATCCGTGCCTGCCCTAGGGAGGCTGTTCTACAGTAGTTTCAAGGAGTCAGGGACAACAACATGATTTAGCCATCAACGTAGATAGGGATTGCATATTCTTGGGTAGCCAGAAAACATGCAGGAGGAGTTGGAGGTTAACAAGGGGATTCATTGCTCACTGGGAGATCCAGGAACTGAGGAGGCAACATAGTGAATACATTTTCACTGGAGTTTGCAGCTAGCTAGACCAACACATCAGTCAGTTGAATTTTTGGACAGAGAGACTGTGCAAAGGCCATCCAACAACAATTCGTGGGGACTTAGGGAGTAGTTGATCTTGGCCAAGAGCCATCGGAGGAGATAGGAATTGGATAGCATAGGTAAAACCAACATTTTGAAGGATTTTGTAGAGGGATTTGGAGGTTGTTTCCTGCAAATTGAAATTGGCAGTCAAAGATGGGGAGAGGCTC
>APFE030617864.1:2884-13150 GCA_000404065.3 Pinus taeda | reverse complement strand
CGACCTATCTCCAACGACAGACTTTCAATTTTTACATGACCCAGAAAAATTAGTGACCAGGATTGCACCTAGCTACTCATTTTCATTTACATTTACAATCTTGATAGAATGCCAACACAAGTGAGGCTTTTCACTGACAAGACGCTACCATTATTCATGGTATTCTTGCTCCTGTGACAAACTTTCAATTTTTACACGACCTATCTCCAACGACAGACTTTCAATTTTTACATGACCCAGAAAAATTAGTGACCAGGATTGCACCTAGCTACTCATTTTCATTTACATTTACAATCTTGATAGAATGCCAACACAAGTGAGGCTTTTCACTGACAAGACGCTACCATTATTCATGGTATTCTTGTAAATAAAGAGTGCACTTCAAATTGTTCCTATGTTTCCATTGAACTACGTTGAGGGTGGTTCCCAACCTTGGTTATTTAATGTCGGATTTGATCCGACAGTTCCATTATTTGGGGTTCTCCAACACCCCATTTCCCTTCTTACTCTGAGCTCAAAATCGTGAATTCCATCTGTCCTTCCAAGATGGAATTGACTCGGTTCTGATGGATGTGATGCAACGACAGTTCCATTATTTGGGGGTTCTCCAACACCCCATTTCCCTTCTTACTCTAAAGGCTCAAAATCATGAATGCCATCTGTCCTTCCAAGATGGAATTGACTCGGTTCGGATGGATCTGATGCAACGACTAGAGAATAGGCATTGCTACTGAATAAATAACCAAACAATAAAATTATATCATAATATGCCTGGTTAAAATCCAAATCTAAAAAATTGATGTATCAACCATGACAGAATGAAAGAGCCCATTTACCTGTTCATTCCCGATGAAAAGTATGCAGAAGGTGCAATGACATTGAGGCCTCAATCTTTCTACATCAAACACTCCAACTGCACTATGACAGAAGCTCAGAAGCTCGCATAAAATAGGACGTTGTCACATGAATATATGGCACTTGAAATAGGAGCAGATAGGGAATCATGAGGAGATCACTGCAATGCAGCCATGTAACAAGGTCGTCCAATCATATACAGAAGGTGACATTACGTTATATTCTATGTTTGAATTCAACCGTGCTTACAAGTACATTATGTTATTGTCTATGTTTGAATTTAACAGTGCTTACAAGTACTTACATAAAAACAAGAGGTCCAACTTGGAACCATCATATATAGCAAAGCTGGCTACCATGCAGAACCAACAAGTGAATTTGATTATTATGAAACTGTACTCTTGTATCCCCCATTGGTGGTGACGATCTTGGAAGCATCATATATTACAAAGCTGGCTCTCATGCACAACCAGCAGGTAAATTTGATCATTATGGAACTGCATTCTTGTATCCCCACCGGTGGTGGCAGGAAGATCGTTATGAAACTGTACTCTTTGTATCCTCACTGGTGGTGACGGTCTTCCTGGTTGTAATGGTACCACCCATCTATGCCCCAGGGATATAACTGGCAAAAGACGTGGTTGTGATTATATGAACATTTCCACACCATAAATTTATGTAAAATATAAGTGAATAACAATGCCAAAAGACGTGGTTGTGATTATATGAACATTTCCACATCATAAATTTATGTAAACTTTAAGTGAACAACACTGCCAAAAGACGTGGTTGTGAGTATATGAACATTTCCACACCATAAATTTATGTAAACTTTAAGTGAACAACACTGCCAAAAGACGCGGTTGTGACGCAGTTGTGAGTATATGAACATGATTATATGAACATTTCCACACCATAAATTTATGTAAACTTTAATTGAACAACACTGCCAAAAGACGCGGTTGTGAGTATATGAACATGATTATATGAACATTTCCACACCATAAATTTATGTAAACTTTAACTGAAAAACACTGCCAAAAGACGTGGTTGTGAATATATGAATATTTCCACTCCATAAATATATGTATACTTTAAGTGAACATCACGGAAATAAAAGAAACCATATACCTGGGCATCAGCTCCAGAAGATACGAACACATTCAAAACATGTGAAAAATACAGGCCTGTGATTTATTTTTGGTGGTCCTTGAGCTTTGCTTTTACCTATAAAAATTGCAGCGAGTTCAGAGTATGCCACTTAAAGGTCAGTTTTAGTAAAAGGGCACAATGAAGAAAAATGACAAGGATTGAAAGATATATTCAAAGGCAACACCTCATCAACTGTATATTGAATTGATGAACCCTCCATGCCAATTGCAATGATGTTATTGTCCTGAGGGCGGAAAGCCAGAAAAGTGGCTGCCGGAGAAGGTGGCATGAAAGTTGTCATGACTCGCAATGAATCAATCACTAATTAGCATCCCATGAAACCAGTGATTAGTGATTTAGATTAATTGGGAGCCTTTGAATTCTTAGCTTACAGTAAGGAACATTACACAAGAACCTTCTAGAGTAACTCAACCTCATTACCCACATAATTTGAAAGTTGAAGGTGAGACATTAGAGACTAAATCCTAAATAGACCAATGTACCAAAACTGAAATTATATAATTCATCGGAAACATTAAAATGAAACTGGTCTTTAGGTAAAAAGGCTCTCTTAGCTTAAATGTTGTCATCATATTGAATAAGGAGACCTTGCCACTGGAAGCGGCCAGTACATAGGAATGAAACTCGTCTTTAGGTAACTTTAGGTAGAAGGCTCTCTTAGCTTAAATGTCATCATATTGAATAAGGAGACCTTGCCATGGAAGTGGCCATTACATAGGAATCATTCTTAGACGAAGCTATACAAGCAGCGACTTCTTCTGGATTTGTATCACCATCGTCATTATTCATAAGAATCCCATTAGCTGGCTGCCACATCTGTGTCCGAATACTCGCTGTGTCCGAATACTAGTTGCAGACGGTGGAACAAAATACTAACTCTTAGTTACTCGTCAATCATTACTACATAAAACTGCAAATTATATATCCAAAAGTATAATAAACAAATAAACCCCCACCTTTCTGGATGGATTTCGGTCACTCCGCGGTATAGCTTATGGAGAGCATCGGATGTCAGTGCTAAGCCAACAACATTGGAATTGGTGTATATCCGTTTTACCACCTGCAAGAAATAGCACATTACTTGTTTGAATCAATATCGACAGAATTTGTAGCACATAAACTTGTAAAGTATGCCAACCTTTAGTGTTTTCTGTAATAGAGGGATGATTGCATACCTTGCTCGCAATGCATTCTGTCAGGCAACCTGAGAGACCTACACTGACCCGAATCAGTGATCTCAGTCAATTTCCAGTTCTTGCTCTTGTCTGTGACCTCATCTAGAAGCCTTCGTTTAACATCTGGGGTCGGACTGTCTGTCTAGACTCTATACTACTCTGCACACATGTTGTCTCGAATATCAGAACATTGTTAGACATCATTGATAATATCATCGTATTCCTATAAAAGATATGCCAAAATAATGGGTAATAGGAGCATGTGAATGGGGAAAAGAACAAAATCCTCTGCTACATGGAAACTCGAAAGCAACAATATAAATAATGGCTAATAGAGCATGTGAAAGGGGAAAAGAACAAAATCCTATGCTATATGGAAACTCGAAAGCAACAATATCTGGATTATGAGTGAAAGTTTAGAAAATGATAAGATATATGTAACAAACTAAACTGAATATGCTAAATTCAGAATGCTCTTACAAAACTGGTCATTGACAATGCAGGTGGAAGTCTGGCCGAACGTTCTACAGCACTGCTAAGGGAACCGGAAGCCTGTCCGAACGTTCTACAACACTGCGAAGGGAACCAGGAGCAGTGACTGCAGGAGGCATGGCATTCACAATTGAAGTCTGCATAGTAAAAATGAACTAGTTAGAGTTTAAACTTTACCATTAATTAGTAGTGCATGTACACAGTAAATGTGCATGGAAGAAGAATTTATCTTTGTTGCCCTTGTCTCTGGTGGCACCTTCGTTCCTTCAAAAGATCTACTCTCCAGCATGCGAATTAAGCGAAATCCCTCTGCGTTGGGTAAGATCTTTATGCCATTGTCATTCATTGTGACTGCCAATAGGGAACCAGATCTACTCTCCAGCATGCGAATTAAGCGAAATCCCTCTGCGTTGGGTAAGATCTTTATGCCATTGTCATTCATTGTGACTGCCAATAGGGAACCATCTTCGCTGAACGAAGGCGAGGACTAGCCTAGGATTTTTTTGGAAATAGCATGAAGATTATACATCGAGATGTGATCAAGAAAACTTGAAATAATGTTTTGAAACTCTAAAAACATGTACACAGTAAATGTGCATGGAAGAAGAATTTACCTTTGTTGCCATTGTCTCTGGTGGCACCTTCGTTCCTTCAAAGGATCTACTTTCCAGCATGCCAATTAAGCGAAATCCCTCAGACCTCTGCGTTGGGTAAGATCTTTATGCCATTGTCATTCATTGTGACTGCCAACAGGGAACCATCTTCGCTGAAACGAAGGCGAGGACTAGCCTGGGATTTTTTTGGAAATAGCATGAGGATTATACATTGAGATGTGATGAAGAAAACTTGAAATAATGTTTTGAAACTCTAAAAACAAACCATCATCATTTCCAAAAATAACGTCTTACCAAACTACCGTCAACATCAATTGTTGTCAGGGTGTTGGTGTTATCCATGTCCCCGAACTTTATTTGAAATTCATCACCAGCTGCCGAGAACCTATTCCTAGTTGTCTCAAATTGCAAAATATGTACGCTTGATTGTTCCCTCACTTTCATTCCACTCAACGAGGTGAATCACCATCTTTACTTATTCATGGTTGTCTCAAATTGTAGAATATGTACGCTTGATTGTTCCCTCACTTTTATTCCACTCAATGAGGTATGAATCACCATCTTTACTTGTTCCACAGGAGAAGAGCCTAATAAAAAATACAAATGATTATATACTTCAGAAAGGATTGTTCCCTCACTTTTATTCCACTCAATGAGGTATGAATCACCATCTTTACTTGTTCCACAGGAGAAGAGCCTAATAAAAAATACAAATGATTATATACTTTAGAAAGGACATCGACTTGACGCAACAAATATAGAAAATTGGAGAAAGGAAAAAAACTCAGATCTTCATAAAGGCATTTTACAAACTAAACACCATTCCAAGTTAACATTTTACCTTGTTCCATCAGCACTATAAAACCTGGAACATTATAATCCACCCTAGATCCCGCAAGATCATACAACCAGTATTTGATCTTTCTGATCTTTCCATCAATAGCTGTAGAAAAAATAAACTGCATACAAACAAAGAATCATAATCCATCTATTTTTAGTGCAATAAAGTATTTGCCATATGGTCAAAATTTCACAGAAAGCCAAACATCAAACAAAAATAGAATATGCAATGTATTTCAAAACTAGTCCTTAATTGCAATTCACATAAATTCTTCAGGACTCAAGGAACAAAGTACCTGAATATTTTCTTACTGGTAAGGACAAACAGAATATACAGCTACTTCATGACCTTCACATGTGTACTGATTTTGACAAGTTACTTACTGGTAAGGACAAACAGAATATACAGCTACTTCATGACCTTCACATGTGTACTGATTTTGACAAGTTACTGCATCCCACACCTACAAGCATAGACAATATTTTTTTTTCTTTTTCATATACAAATAAGTAAATGACAACTATTAGAATGAGTCTTGACACATGATAAAGTAGATTACCTTGATGGTCTTATCATCGCCACATGTAATTATTATGAAAAGCTAGTATCTAGGGTGTGAAAAAGCAATATCATTCACACCATTAGCATGTGCGTCAATCTATTTAAATTATATCAATGTTAATAAATTATATTTTCAATATAAACTTAATATTACAGACCTACAAGAATGTACAGACTGGCCTTTACAGACATACAAGAATGTATAGATTGGCCTTTAAGAAAGTAAGCAAACCTCTAGATGTTGTCTCAAATCACCTGCCATAGTATAAGAATATATGTAAAAACACAACTCCTATAACACAAATGCAGGCATGCAGGCATGTCAGATAAGTAAATGACAACTATTAGAATGAGTCTTGACACATGATAAGAATATATGTGAAAACACAACTCCTATAACACAAATGCAGGCATGTCAGATAAGTAAATGACAACTATTAGAATGAGTCTTGACACATGATAAAGCAGATTACCTTGATGGTCTTATAATCCCCACATGTAATCATTATGAAGAATGAGTCTTGACACATGATAAGAATATATGTGAAAACACAACTCCTATAACACAAATGCAGGCATGTCAGATAAGTAAATGACAACTATTAGAATGAGTCTTAGACACATGTTAAAGCAGAAGATTACCTTGATGGTCTTATAATCCCCACATGTAATCATTATGAAGAGATAGTATCTAGGGTGTGAAAAAGCAATATCATTCACACCACTAGCATGTGCGTGAATCTGTGTGAACCTGTTTAAATTATATCAATGTTAATAAATTAGATTTTCAATACAAACTTAATTTTACAGACCTACAAGAATGTCCAGATTGGGTTTAAGCATGTAAGAAAAACTCTAGATGTTGTCTCAAATCACCTGCCATAGTATAAGAATATATGTGAAAACACAACTCCTATAACACATATGCAGAAATGCCGGCATGTCAGTATCTGAATAGAGGGCGTAGCACACCATTCTATTGGTGGCATTATTACAAATCACTCACATTGTTGTATAAAGAAGGAAATGATATCAAAGCATCTTATTAATGAATATGAGTATAGATTAAGTTACCAAGGACTGCCCCATCTGGGTTCCAAATACAGCGTTCCACTGATACAGTTGGGTTTTTCACAAGAGCAGCCTAAGAAAACATAACAAAACATGTATAAGAGTTTACATGAGGCCAGTGCTAATGATCAACTCTAGTAAATGCTAATGATCATTAGCAACTCTAGTAAAGAACTCTCGAACCTTTTCAAAATCATTCATACATGTACATTTTTCCAATTTAAATCACAAAATTAATTTATGAAAAAATCATCTACCTGCATGTGAATGTAACATGCTGAAATTTCCCAAACCTTAAAGTTCCTGCAACCTAATTTTTTTTCGAGATTACCACTTCCCAAATTGCAATGTCACCAACATTTGTTCCAACTGATCAATAAAGCCAGCAATCCAACTAACATATTTATAAATATAAAAGTTACATTTTCCAAATTGACTTAAGGAATTTATTTAAATGAAGAACTGTATTGAATGGGATTTGAAATCAGCTAGCAGAATTGTTTGCTGCTGAGGATGGAAATCCATGCTCATAACATTTGAACCCTGATTGAGAGTTTTTGCCTCGTTCGAAAATGAAGAGGGAAATATGTAACAATGCCAATTAATGGATAACAATGTGATACCTAAAAACTAGGGCAATACGTAACAATGCCAATGCCAATTAATGAATAACAATGCGATACCTAAAAACATTAAACATTCCCAGTTACTCAAAGATGTAAGGCCTGGTTATAATGTTAGAGGTTAATAAATTAGCAAATTACTTTGTATTATTAGGAGATGGAAAAGTATCAATTACTAATTATGAGATGATCAAACTTAATTTCTTAGGGCATCTAAGCACCCATAACAAGACATAAGCAATAATTTGACTAGTTTGGACTATCATGGCCACCATGAAAGATGATGGCCTTCATCCAAAATGTTTTCCATGCATCACACACAACGAAATATCTTAATCATATCTTAATCACCTTTTAACCTTGATAAGGGAAATTAGCAAATTACTTTGTATTATCAGGAGATGGAAAATCTCAATTACTAATTATGAGATGATTAAATTACTAATTATGAGATGATTAAACTTAACAACTTAGGACATCTGAGCACTCATAACAAGACATCATCTCAAACTTAGTTGCCTAGGTCATCTAAGCACTCGTAACAATAAATGAGCAATAAATGAACTAGTTTGTATGATCAATCTCAATTGCTAATTATGAGATGATCAAACTTAACAACTTAGGGCATCTGAGCACTCATAACAAGACATCATCTCAAACTTAGTTGCCTGGTTCATCTGAGCACTCGTAACAAGAAATGAGCAATAAATGGACTAGTTTGTATGATCAATCTCAATTACTAATTACCAATGTTCCACCAAGGTTCCGGGACGAGGGGGCGAGGGGGCGCGAGAGCGACCTATGCAAAAACTCCCTACCATTTTTTAGGAAACGTGGGGGAGCGGTAGGGTCTTAAAAATTTATAAATATAAAATATAATTTTTTAATTGAGTCCACTATGACAATTTGGTTTGAATTGAAAAGCTGCAAAACATGATCATTGATATGAATATCATTTGACATTATCCAAATTTATAATATCATATAAAATAATAAATTTAAAATTCTAATTCAACTTGGTCAAATTCTAATTTAGATTTTGGTCAGACAGAAGGAGAGCTTCAGCTTGATAAGGTAGCCACTGAATTCTGTGAAAAGGTAAATGAAAAGATCAGGAAGACTGCATTGGCAGTAGAAGGGGCAACTACAATGGGTTGTCCAGTTGTATTGGATCCAACAGCTAGAAATTTTGTTATATTATATATAATATAGACAATACACCATATGCTGAAAGAAGAGTTTTAGTTCTAGGAGAGATGAGAAGATCACATGAAAGAGTTCCTGACAGTTTACTATCAAATGACATTGACTGCAGGATGACCATATGCGAACCAACTTGGGTGACCAACGATGGCATGGATAATTTGTCTACCTTATTAGAGCAATGCCATGCAGTTCAAACTTCAAACTAGCAGTGTATTTCAGGGGTGAAAATAATTTTCAGACCTGAGAATTCAAGCTGAGCAACTGTGCCCTGTGTAAATTTTGTAACTGTATAACATATATAACGGCAGTTCCTGAGATTTCTTGTTGCCCATAGTATTTTGTCATGCTTGCAGTAAACGCATGTTAGTCTATAGTCCACCCAATTATTTCCCACATGACATAGGTGTTGCTTCCATAGTTTGTATGTCAAATATCATGCAAATTAAAAACACAAACTGAATGTCTCATATTCTTTGCCTGTCACTCCAGTTATCTCCCCACTATAATCCAGCCATCACTTGAGAAAAAAAGGAGAAGTTTTAAAAGGGAAAATTCATGCATGTGCTATATGGTCCAGCAAATTTCCATGATACTGACCCTCTAAAATAACGCTTGTTGAAACCAAAAGACAGCACAAGACGTTATCCCCATACAGAACATGAGTAGCTTTGTACCACTTTAGGTCTATTAAACCATAAACTATAAGCAAGGCCATTTTTTTGGAAAAAGTTACATTGTTGGCTTTCGCAGCAGGTATATGTTGGGTCCCAAGGCAAAGGAGCAGGTATATGTTGGGTCCCAAGGCAAAGGAACAGGTTCATATGTTCTTGAGAGCTAGAGAGCATAAAATCTTAGAAAACTTAAACATAGAGTGAACTATAGTGGATTATCTGATTATGTATAATGATTTTGAGAAACTGGACTTCTTGACATATTGATATTAGTTAGGCGGGCCGTAGATTTTCAACTGATAATATTAATATATGAATAGCGGCTAGCCTATTTGGTTGACACTGCTTTGAGACAGACACTGTGATGATTGCCCAAACTTCATTCACATGCCCATTGATTCGAAAAGGGCTGATGTATTATGCATGATAAATCATAAAACCTGCAGAATATATTTAAAATCGAGACAAGGCCGTCATATGAAAACTAGTGTGGCCGTAGACAAGGCCGTCATATGAAACGGAAACCCTGCATAATATATTTTAAATTTTAAATTTATAAGTGAAACATGGAAACTTGGTTTCTTTCGAGACCATGGTGACTCTATGGAAGAACTGATGGCTGGAAGAAAATATCAAAGCATTGTCGCTTAAAAAAAAGGTTAAAGCAGTCGTCAAGACACACCAAACAATGTGCACTATTGATCTGTTGGAGGCTTATAAGTTATATCACTTATTGAACTGTTAGTCTGTTACTAACCTGTTAAGTTGTAGTAGTCTGCTCCTCAACACGCAGCGCTGCTCAGGGAGGTGTTTCTCGCACGATGCTCTATGGGAGCTGCTGCTTGTAGGACGCTCAAGCAGAGAGAGGGCGGAGTTCCGAAATGATGAATTGGAAATCCAAACAGTGAAACAATGAGTGGAGTGCTCAGCAAACTTGCAAAGGCTGTGAGTGTGTTGTTCATGGTTCAGGGTGCCGTTTTTATA
>APFE030617862.1:0-33661 GCA_000404065.3 Pinus taeda | reverse complement strand
TCAGGAGAGGAGAGCATATTGCAGGAGAGATGATGTGTAACGGGATATTTGCAATTTTTCTTTGTTCTTGTTTGCATGCTTTGTTTTCTAAGTTTGAGCATGGCCATGCTTTGCGTTGTTCTTTTTTTTTTTTTTTAATTTATGTGGTTGGACTTTGCTTCATTTGTTAGGTGTGTTGTACTTGTTTTCCTTTTATTTTATTTTTTTACTTTTTTAGTTTGGTCTTGGTTTCATTTGTGGGTGTGGAAAAGGAAATGAAGGAAGAAGAATGGAAGGTGATGACTCCGCCACCATCGGAGAGTCAAATCCCAACGGATGGCGTCAGCAGTGCACGGACTAATAAATAAAAGCTTTGAAATTACTTGTAAACCAGTTTCGATTTTTGTGTTGCCGTAATGCTTGCCAAACCCGCCATTTTGCTCGGCATCATTGTGTCATCTCCATTCTTCATCCACCGTCTACAACTTCGCTATGGAGCTTCCAACCGCCATGGGAAAAACAATAAATCTATGCTTAAGTCTGCAACACACAGGTTCATTTGGGTGATGTACTATTTTGAAGCTTTTGTCCATAAAAAAATATATTGTCGTGCGTTGATTGAGGTTCGTTGTACCTGACATTTGTGTTTGTTTTTGTTTATAGTACCAACTTCATTCTCTTTTAATAAATGACCGTTTGAGGCCATAAACTCTTAATAAATTTTTCCTAATGGACTGGCGCAAGTTTACATGTGTATTAATTTGATTAAAGTCACATCGATGAAACTTTTCGAATGGACTGAAATACGCTATACGAAAATCTAATATAATATTGTATAGATGCAACTCCGATGTAGGATTTTCTTTTAATATGAGCTAGGTTATATTATAATTCTGAAAGAGAGGAAAAGTTAACATTATTTATAATTTAATGATTAAATTGAGAAACTTATTATTTTTTTGTTTACCAAGAGTGGTACTTGATCATGAATATAGGAGTTGGAATTTTGGATAGTTATTCACTGACATAATCCTGGTAGTAATTTAAGTAAAAGCAATTTTAAATGCGGGATAGAAGTTGTACAATGATCAATATAGTTTGCACACTTATAATTCCATACAATTATATGAACACAATCATATGAACATGATCTATGGTCCTATAGTTGTATTGACAAATTTATACAATAATGTGGATGGTTTGTATAGTTGTTTTTATAATTTATATCAAGAAGATTGAGCTACACGTTTTTGTATGAGGATCATCCTTCTCACTCACCCTACAAAGAATTACAATCATATGAACATGATGTATGGTCATATAGACATGGTCTTATAGTTGTATTGGCAAATTTAGACAATAATGTGGATGATTTATATAAATTTTTTTATTCTTCATATCAAGAAGATTCAGCAACACGTTTTTGTGTGAGGATCATCTTTCTCACTGAGCTTACAAAGAATTCAGATTTGTTTATGTGTGAAAGTCATGTGGGAAGATATGATAAATACCCTACTTATATTCTTAAGTTTTCTAGAAACAACGCACCAAAAATAAAATCTTTAAATATTTATAATAAATACAAAATTTATATTTATTTTTAATATATACATTTTATATATCAATTCTTTATCAAAAAAATACATTATTCATTCTTGTAAATAATTTTGATTTTTTTTAATTTCATAAGAATATTATTTTCACACATAAGCCCATGTCATTTTTGCACAATAAATATTGTGCAAAAATGACATGGTGACAATGTGCAAAAAAAAAAAGAGGAGTCATGATATTGTGAGCACATGGCCCTTGTTTTGTAATGTAACTTAATGGTTAAATACACATAATGTTGGTTCTAATTCATTGATATGGTTATTTTATTTATTATTTTTCAATGTATTTTTTAAGCTACTATATTAGTCAAAAAAAATATTTATTAAAAAATATCATTATTATTTTGATAAATGATTAATTTTTTTTTAGATTTTTATATATTAGTTAAGTTTTATTTATTAAACTTTGAATCAGGGTGTCTATACAGTAGAGGGATAAATTAATCGCCCTCGTGATTAACGCGTCCAAAGCATTCACTATGAGGGAATGACAATGCCTCAAGCATGCCCCTTTGTCTGTACATAATCTGAGAGATCGCGATGGTGGCAAGCTCCTCTCAACTCAGCATTTATGGCCCATCAAGTTCTGTTACACACCTCCACCTAATGGCAGTAATGACTTGCCTATACAAAATGTTAAGAATGCCAAACGCATGGGCAACAGAAGGTAGAAACATTATTTACAACATCCCTTCACAATGGTTATAGTGAGGGAGTGTGGCAGGCCTCATTAGGGAAGCAGCGGTAGAGGTAGGCCGCCTCTCCCTCCCTGGCACATCTAAGGCACTGAACAATTTGATGATTACATCCCCCATTGTTATCGACGCCTAATTGCAGACCTGGAAGCCCGAGAGATGGGAATCACCAACGATAATGTATAGTCTCTTCGCAATCTACAGGGTCACCACCTCATAGACCAATAAGATGCTACTATGGTATTAGAGGGATGTGTTTGGGACCTATACTTTTCACATTCAACGTGCCCAAGCTGGTGCTTCAACTCTAGCATACTTCCTTGTTTGCAAACAACTCCTCTTCACATAGCCCTATGGATTCTACCTCGCAAGATACGAGGCCCTATAGGCAGCATATGCTTCACACTTAGGGCCAATCCTCATCTAGGCCTCGACAACAACGCAGTACCATGGAGAACATTCTTGCGGATCCTGGAACATCTGGTAGTAAGGAAGCTCATACAAGTGTCCCAAGCGGCATCATCCATCCTCTGCCTACAATGCACCAACCATCAGTTAGGCACTCATTGCCTATAATGCGTCATCTTCTAGTTGGGCAACCTCCACCAACTGAGCACCGTCCACCGATGATGAGGACTACTACAGACCAATGCCTATGGAATGGGAAGATACTCCTTAGCTCAAGCATCGCAAGGATAACCCCAGGAAGTAGCACTTGGCATTGCTTAGGCTTCCATTGCGACTAAGATCATTTTGAGGCTTTTTACCTTCTATTGTTTTTTTTTATGATTTAAATTATACAAGTGGTCATCTAATTTCCCTCACAATGGCATATAATCCTCCCTGCCACAATTTTGTGACAACTAGCCTATTTTGCTTATGGCGCAATCTTGTATATGGCTAGCCAAATCCCTCCAAACATGTAATCTTTATACATTTTCTACAATGCGAAGATGTCTAACTTCATATATATATATATACACATAGTTTTGTGACAACTAGCCTATTTTGCTTATGACACAATCTTGTATATGGCTAGCCAAATCCCTCAAAGCATGTAAACTTTGTACATTTTCTACAATACAAAGATGTTTAACTTATATATATATATATATATATATATATATAAAGTAAAGTGAACCACTTAACAAAGAGAATTTAATTAGATTCACATAAAGTTTAAGCATATTTTTTTCTCTTATAAACATGTCAACTATCTTAGGGAAGTAATGGAACTGAAGACGTGGAAGTGAGTAGCTAAGATTTTATAGTGGTTGTTGTTCATCCCCTTTATGTCGATCATTTTTATTGTAGATCAGGGTTTCATTTGTGGTTGGGTGCAGATTTTTTCAATTTTCATGATAGCTTTGGATTTTTTCCATTAAATCAGGGTTTGTCTTGATTTGCAGTTGGCTCAATTTACTATTATCTCGGTAATTATTTTCTTGTTCCATGTGTTCCCAACTTATTGGGGTCTTTCATGTTGTCGGACTACGATCTAGTGCTGTTTCTCCAAATCTTGAGTGACTAAGACCATTGCTTGTTCAATGGGTCTCCAAAGCAGATTTGTTGAAAAGGATGAATCAATTCTCTCCCTTGATTTGGGAACTTTCTCCTCTGAGAAGAATAATGTGACTACATTGAAGGAAACATGATTAATTGGTAAGTATATTGGCCCTTGCCCTAACTATAATTATGTTTTAGAATGGGTCTCTACTAATTGGGTAAATCAGGAGCTTGTTGGTATTTTCTATCATGGAAGTAGTTATTATACTTTTCTTTTTTAAAACAAGGAGGATAGAGATCAAATATACAAATATTGATATTTTTTCATGGACACTATAGGAATGTTTATCACCCATTGATCTCTAGATTTCAACCCCATGATGGAAATTTCTTCTACACCTGCGTGGATTAGATTGTCATATATTCCCCTTCTTTGCTAGGGTGAAGGTATTTTCAAGGCTATATGATTTGTGAACTGTCACGGATATTCCACTAGACAATTCATTATAGCAAATTCGATAATAATATATTAAAATTATGAAATTTTACACTATTAGAGTTTTATTAAACTTATAGATATGTAAATTTCATTGTAACTAGTACCTGCATGCAAATGGAAATTACGCAGAAAAGTAAAGAACGACAAAATAGGTTCACGCACACACACACATAAGACATGGGATATGCTATGGGAAACCCTTTCGAGAGAAAACCCAGCTGGAAGGTGAGGTCGCTTCGCTCTCTTTCTTTGTCTAGAAAATAAGGTTGCAGGTACAAAGAAATAATGCATGTGGTATGTGGGCTACTACAGTGCACAAATCATCTATGTTTGCTCTATCTCCTATCTCTCTTGGCTATCTTTGCTCAACTATGGAACAAAATGCTCTCGAAAGAATGGAATGTTTCTTCCTCCTAGTGACTCGGTTATAACGCAACCCAATAGCCTACTAGTGGTTAAGTTTGACTACATTAACTCTTAACTAGAGTTACAATATAGACTCTTTTAGAGTCTTTTACATCAAAAACATGTGGCTAGCCCCTTTTCCATGAATAATGGAGGCTGATGTGGCATCCTCTTGAACTATATGTGTGAAAATAGGAAGGTCAACTTCTAAGTGGCATAACTTTTGCATACAAACTTTGATTGATGCACTTCTTTCATTGTAGGAAATATCTTTGTGTGTAGAATAACATGAAAAAACGTTGTGCTAAAGCAAGAAAGTTTTACCCCCAAAAAAACATTGTTTGATGCCTCAAAATGCTCCTAGAATGTTTCAAACCCCGTTTTTCCAAACTCAGTCCCGCGAGTAAAAATGGTCATGTGAGTTGATTACTCCACTCTTTTCCACTATGAATGCATCGATATGTATGAAAAACAATATAATGATCCAATTCATATCACTATAGGATATAAATTGGGCTGATTTATTTATACTGGTGTAGATAAGGAGAATATCTTCTCTTATGCCATCATTTACGTTGGGTTTTTCAAAAGGCCTTCCCAAGGTTATTCAACTTAACTTGGATAGTTGGTACCATCTCCAAAGCCCTAGATTATGAATAAGTTCCCTTTAAATGTAATTCTTGCCATGAGTATGGGAGCTTTGCAAAAAGTTGTCCTAAGGCTCCAACTTATCATCATTCTTCTAATCATTTATTGTCTTCTCGTAGTAATGATGAGAAAGGAGCATTCAAACTAGTAACAAGAAAACACAAAAAGCAATTAACTAAGAGGAAACATGCTAGCAAGCATGAATCTCATCAGCGTCCTCCCACCAATAATAGATATGAAGTTTTGAAGTTTTGAATGGTACAAAGTATGGGTGATGAGGCCCAAGTTGATAAATCATTCCTAGATTAAGTGTCTCCAAAGAATATTAATTCATTTGTTGAGGAAAAATTTGCATCCAACGATACTGACAAAATCCCTCTTACAGAAAAGAAAGAAGAAGAAGTTGCAACAGAGGATGAGGAGGAAATCAAACCCCACTCTTCTTCTCCTTCCTACTCAGATGTGTTAAAAAATAATATGTGTTCTTCCCCTCCTTTAAGTAGAATTTGGAAAAATTAAAACAAGAAAGCCCTGAAATTTGGTGTCGAGAACTCTCTTGCCTCCCGTGGGTCTAACAATGAGTCAATTTCTCTCAAATCTTAAAAATGTTTTGTTTTTGCATCATCATGTGCAAGAAATTTGTAAGAATCTACTCATGTTCTCAAGAAACGGCAGGTGCAAGCTTTAGGTGGTTTAGTATTGGATCTTTGCCCCTCTTCTTTTTTTGGGTGAATTATGAGTTTTAGCTCCTTTCTTTTTAGATTCGTGGAAGAAATCTTCTTTGTAGGAGTCACTTTGATGTACTTGTTGCATATTCCCAACGCAATTTTTTATTAATACAAACTCTCTCTCTCTCTCTCTCTCTATATATATATATATATATCGTTTGAGTAGTTGTAAGATGGGGCACTATTTTCTTTATTTTTATTTTAATAAGTGATAAATAACTGAGGAATTGAATTTGTAATATATTATTATAATAATTTTAAATTGTATTGTCAACATAACCTTGTATACCAAAGAAAGAGGGACCTAGTCGACCTCTTCTCCCTTCATAATGGGAGATTGAAAAGCAACACCTAGCCATGAGACCATACCAATTATCAAAAACCACCATGGGACAAGAGACACGAGACTGGAAAGTAGAAACAAAATGACATAGAGAGGGGTGGGAGTCAAGGTCGAATGGGAGGGAAACCAAACGAAGGGACCATGGAAAATAAAGGTAAACACGAGAAGAAAAACTAAGAATATAAGAGTCCAAAAGGGGAGGCCATGTGGAAATGAAGACTACACTGAGGCTTAAAAACCAACTCAAAATCCCATATAATAAATCCCCACCAAGAATAGCAAGCCTAAAGAGGGAAAATAAAACCAAAATTGTATGAAATAGAAATTCCTATAAAACACTAATATCATCACATCTGTGACCGAGGAGAAGTTCAAGATGGAAAGGAAGAAAAATGTGAACTTGTGACTCCCTCTTTACAGTTGCAGTGCACCCAAAGTGGCATGTCCTAGGCTGACTAGATACCAGCTGAGAACAACTACCAACTCTACATGTAAATCTAGCTGCATCCACCAACTAGCATTGGTTCACCTAATTCCTAAACTTTCCTTTCCTACAAATGGTAATTTTACAACGGAAAACAATTTCCCACTAGATCTGCATAAATGGAAACCCCCATGCAACTATATAAATTGTTGGTTGCCTTTCCTTATCAACATTCCCCGAATCAGTTTCATCATACACCATTGTTTGTCCAAATTCATTCATGATTACCACCCATTGGCTCCTCAAGTTTACATGCAGGATGGGTTGTCCTTCTCTGGACTCCCATGCATCTACAACCATCACGTTCAACCTCTCCCAGCACAACGCAAACTATGTCACAGTTGCAAGTGTACTATCAACCATGCAACTCTTCCTATTTTCATTAATTTCTTCACACTCATTTCAATTAGCGGTGGTTTCCCCACCGTATGAGCACCCTCCTTAGGGGATGAATAATTTAAAATTTAAAATTAATGCTATTATTTAAAAATTTAAACGAGAAAAAAATATTTAAATTTTATCTATTAATATTTTAAACTAATATTTTTATATCTTTATTTTATTTTTATTTTTATTACAACAATTAAAAAACTTCACAATTTGGCTCTCAGGAAGCTTTGATAGTTGCTTTTCTCCCGATATCCTGCTTGGATTGGTTCCCATGACCCCTCTAAAGTCCTCTACGAGGGGGCCAACCCCCTCCTCCACCTAATCCAGCTCCAATCGCATTCTTGTCTCTTATTTCATATCTCAACCCAGCCTGTGATTACCCCTCTATTTCTAGATTTGTTAAACGATTAGACTCCATATATGAGATTGATCAACCCCTGACCATTCCTCGCAAGGCATCTCTCTCCCTTACTGAGCGAGGATTGGTCAAGCAATTCATTGGTCTCTATCCTTCTCCAAAAGTTGTGCAAAAATAGATAGAGTGAAAATGGTCTCAAAAAATCAAAGGAAAAATCTCGGCTCGCTTTTGCAGAAGAGGATACTTCACCTTCTATTTCGAATCCAAGGAAGATAGAGACTTATTCTTCGGGAATGGATTGTATTCCTTTGATTCGAGGGGTCTCTACTTGAATAGATGGACCCCAAGTTTTGATCCTAAACTTGATATCCCTAATGTCGTGCTAGTCTAGGTTTGTCTCCCTCACCTCCCCCTTCCCTCCTAAGGGGACGAATCAATAAGAACCACACGAAATGCAATCGAAAAATATATAGATCAGAGTGAACCAAAGGAGAACATGTGTGCATGCGCAAAGATCTACGTAGAAGTCAATCTGTCAAGAGGACTTCCTAAAGCAATGAAGCTTAGGGTTGATAACTGGATGCATATTCAATAACTAGACTATGAACAACTACCCTTCAAATGCAAAGTATGTCATGAAGATGGACACTTCACCAATAAATGTCCAAAACATTATGCATCTCAATCTTAAGAGGCTTGAGATGAACAATGGGAAACAATCAGACGTAAAAATAACAACCCCAACAAATATTCAAAACAACTCGAGCCTTCACACCCTCACCGTGCATCCTTTTCACCTTCTTCTTCAAATGCCAACCCCTTGCCTCAATCTAGGGACTCGATGCCCAACTCCTCTAATACCTTTGGAATTTTAGCCAATGGACTCATTCTCAGGGAAAGGGAAAGCATCAAAATAACCTCAAAACCAATCAAGGAGAGTCAAGGGCTCTGCGACCCCTTTGTAAGGTAAATAATGAATCAAGTCTCTTGGAATTGCATAGGCCTTGGGAATGTTACAAAAATAAATGGAATAAAATAAATGATAAGATCAGGAATCCCATAGTCCTATTAATCCAAGAGACAAAGCAAGCAAGGAATAAATGACATCCATAATCAAGAAAATTTCCAATTATTTCAAAGAGGTAATAATCAACGCTCAAGGTGCAGTAGGAGGAATATGCATTGTGTGGAGTCACACAATTATGGACATCCAAAATATCCACAGAGATCAACACTGGATCAAGATAGATTTTCATAGGAAAGTAAGTGGAAAAACTTACACAATCTACAACATCTACACCCTTGTGCACTATAGAGACAAAGAGCAATGTTGGAACTCTCTAACAACCAAGATAAAAGCATATGGTGGCCATTTTGTTACACCAGGCGATGACTTCAACCTTGTTATGACCATTGAAAAAAAAAGGTGGTTTGTACCTCTGTCATCCAAGTAGAGACAAGCTAGAAACTATTATGATTGATCACAACATTACAAATGTCAAATGAAAGAATGACATATTCATGTGGAGCAATAGACGAATAGGATTAGGCAATATCGAAGAAAGGTTGGACAAATTCATTATCTGTAGAAATTCCTTGCAAATTCAAACTATTATTTGTAATTTATTAAAACAATAGACTTGAATCTACTATACTCATCAACAGAAACAATTAAACAATCGCGAAATCACGAAGCATACAAGAGAAAGAATTAAGTCAACGCATTACACAATGATTTCCTGGAGAAAGCCACAACTTAAAACCCCTACTATCTGTATATTGCATTATTTATAAAATATGAGATTACAATGATTTTCTCAATCCTGAGCAACCTCTGCACTATCTCTATCTTTTCCATTACTTCCTAGACAAGCCTTGGCCAATACTTAACCATTTTTTGCTTGCCCAATTCCTTATTTTCTTGTGTTGTCTCTGTTTAGTCAATTTAGTGTGTCCTAAATTGCTACATTAATTATCAATCCGGGATTTGTAAACTGATGAAGTGCGGCGCACTATATGTGCAAGACAGCCTCTTTCTTACTTTTTATCAATTTTATCTTGTTTTTGGGGGTTTTATCTTGGTTTTTCTCATAATGCAAATGATAATCCTATTCCTAAGTTTTAAGAATGCTTTCGAAGGCAAGTTTGGGTATATATTTTAAGGCAATTATGTCCTCTATAATGATTTCCATAACTTAACATTTCAGAAGGTCTTAAAACATACTAGTGATGAAATTAATACTTGAACAAAAATGAAAATGTGCTGCTATTCAAATCAAACAAATAATGAACTACTAATCATGAAATCATTATCTCTGCTACCATTCTAAATACAGAAAGAAAAATGAGTTAAGCTACTGCACTCAACAAATCAAAAATTGCAAACTAATAAAAGTAAAATCAATTCACTTCATTCATAGTTCAATAGCTTGCCAAGTAGTCGAAGCTATGGCTCTGGAGATAACGTCAATGATATGAGGAATTTGATATCTAATTGCAGAAAAGTAAAGCTAATATCAAATCACATCATTCATAGTCTGATAGCTCGCCAAGTAGTCTAAGCTATGGCTCTGGAGAAACATCAATGATATGATGGATTTGATATCTAAACTAACTGAAAAATAAAAAAAACAAAAAAAATAAACTGAAATCAAATCATAATTGAAATTGAAAAGCTAAGAAAAACAAAGTCAGCAGAGGCTAATCTCATGTCACTAGTTATTGTAAAAATTGTATGAAAATGCCCGGGCCTATTCTATCCTGAAACACACACACATTGATCAGTGTTAGCAACAATATACAAAGCTTGAAAAATCATGTACAAGAATGAAATGTTAATATCATAACAAATGAAATATACACAGGTGGATAACTATGAAATATGTGCAATGGAAATAAGGAAACGACACATAAAAACTTTACAGAAATAAGGAAACGAAACCTCAGCCAGCAGGGGCCCTCTGCACAGCCTTGGTCAACAAGCTATCAGCCTAGAATTACGCTCACACAGTCATATATAACAGAGTCTGATTATATTGCAAAACAGAGGAAGAATCCTCTCGTTACAACAACAGGACCAGTTCACGGCATAGTACAAAGACTAACAACAAAACTAACTAACTCTATGTGTTTGCAAACACGTTATTTATAGGAAAAATTACATAACTGTTTTATTATGAAACAACTTCAACAGAGGACACGTAAAAAGAAAACATCCATGAGTTTAGCATGATGGTTGCCGAGATCATTCAATCTATCAAAAGATGGTTGTTGGATCTACGTCGTGGAGGCAATCTACAACTGTCAACATGACCCCAGGGATCTAGGAACGACCTCAGACCCTTCACGTGTTGAAAAACAGAGACCTGTTGCCGTAGGACTCCTTCATTTGACCACAGTTGACCACTGCTTTTCTTAATGAATCCGGCTAAACCAATAGGACCTGATCGATGTTCAGATCATTCATGAACTGCCCACATGCCTTTTTTTGCTTGATGACACCTGCAACCTAGATTTTAACAAAAACAGTTGCAGAAAGTTGAATCAGCTGCGGAAAGTGGCTGCATTCCGCAGCTAATGAGCAAACTCTAATTCAAATAGAAAACACAAAACCATAGTTAGAAAACCACTTAAATGCTCTTTTAGAATCAATATGCAATGATCTTTGATAGCTTATGAGGTACTGGTGAGGGGAAAAAGTCTAGGAAAATGTGTAGGAGAGATGTAGTTTTAGGGCTCAACATACCTCCACTGTGAAGGTGTTGCATGTCCCCATGCAACCAAAACTTTGACCATCCTCCCTTCAATTCATGTGTTCTGAGACCTCTGCTAACACATCCATCCTTCTTCTCTTCTTTCTGGGTACCACTGTCATCCTAAGCTTTCTCATTAGGCACCTGAATTTCAGGTTGATAAGAGCTCTGCTCAACCTCCTGCTCTTTTTCTTCAATTTCCTATTCTTCTTCTGCCCAACCCAAGATGCAACATGGTGTTGTCGTGAATAATTTTATCCAACCTGCTTTTTTCCTTCAATGTTTCATTTTCTCTTTTGATGTGTCTATTTAGGACCTCCAGTTCAAAAACTTCCTGTTTTAGCGATTGGATTAGAGCTTCCTGTGCTGCATTAGGCAGGGTAGATGAAGTGCCTGGATCTGTGGCAGTCTTCTCCAATGACTCGATATAGTCATACATTTCCTGCTGGTTTGGATCTATCTCAGGTGTAGTCTTTCTTGGGTTGTCCCCAAAATCTGGCCCAAGCCAATGAGTCTGAAATTAATCTTTGAAATCTTTGAACTTGCAATCAAATAGCAATGCCCAATCTCCTTCTTGAAACTTTTTCTCTTTGATGTATTTGTCATGCCACTTAGCTCTTTGATATTGAACTAGATTAGTTCTTAGGATTGCTTCTTGTCTGATCTCATCTAGTTCATTCAACTGCTCCATTCTATGCTTTTGGGCTTCTGATAGATCCATTCCCAACTGAACTGCCATCTTGAAAGTCTTAACTTGGAACTCAATGGGGAGCAGGACTTCTTTCCCATAAACAAGTTCATAGGGAGAATGTCCTGTTGTATTCCTCCATGTGGTTCTGTAGGCCCATAAGGCTTCAGGAAGCTTTTCTGCCCAATCTCTTCTTGTGTAGATGAACAGTCTTGGTAATGATACCTTCAAGAACTTTGTTTGTAGACTCCACTTGAACATTTCCTTGCGGATGGTAAGGAGTAGATTTTCTGTGCTTGACTTTGTATTCTTCCGTCAGCTTCTCCACCAGGTTGGATGTGAATTAACCTCCTTGATCTGTCACAATTTTCTTGGAACACCAAAGCGAGTAAAAATATCCTCATAAAGAAAACTAATAACTGAATGCTCAGTAGCAGAAAATAATGCTTTGGCTTCTACCCATTTAGTGACATAATCAGTACATACCAATATATACTTTCTTTGTTTAGATGGTGGGTTAATAGGTCCAATGAAGTCTAAAGCCCATTTTTTAAAGGGTTCGATGAGTACCTATGGCTGCAATGGCATTTCATTTGAAAGGGTAGGTTTCCCTACTCTTTGGCAGCTGTCACACCTTTTGACATATTATTTTTCATCTTTGAAGAGGGATGGCCAATAATATCCTAAAGAGAGGATTTTATAGACTGTCCTTTTGTCAGCAAAGTGTCCGCCGCATGGTTCATCATGGCATGCTTTGAGAATATCAGGCATTTCATCTTCCCTAACACATCTTCTGATCACAAAGTCTGGCCCTGTTTTAAACAATTTGTTAGAAATCCATGGATATTTTGAACTCTCCTGAATAATCTTTCTTCTTTCACCAAGAAATAAATGTGGAGGTAGTTTCCCTGTAACCAAATAGTTAGCTATATCTGCATACCAAGGCGTCTTAGTAGTTACTGCAAATAAATATTCATCAGGAAATTTGTCCTCTATAGGAGAATCTTCTTTAGTATTCTGAATCCTAGACAAGAAATCAGCTATTGTGTTTTGTTTCCCTGGTCTATCTAACAGAGTAATATTGAATTCCTGTAAAATTAAGAGCCACCTTGTAACTCTGCCATTAGTAATGGGTTTGTTCATTAGATATCTAATTGCAGAATGATCAGTATGAATAAAAGTTTCATAGGCTGTTATATAATGTCTGAATTTATTGATTGTATGTACAATAGCTAAGAACTCTTTTCAAGTCACAGTATAGTTCAACTCAGTGGGAGTTAAATTTTTACTGGTATAGTAAATGGCATAAGGAACTAAATCTTTTTGTCCCAACACAACTCCTAGAGCTATATCTGAAGCATCTGTAGAAATATGGAAAGGAAGTTTCCAATTTGGTCCTCTCAAGATAGGCGTTTCAGATATTCTTGTTTTCAAAGTTTCAAATGCTGATTGGCAATCAAGATCCCATTTGAATTCACAGTCTTTTGTAAGCAGTTTGAAGAGTTGAGATGCTATTTTGGTGAAGTTTTCTGTAAATCTTCTATAGTATCCAGTAAATCCTAGAAAACTTCTAACATCTTTTTAACAATTTGGAATAGGTAACTTGGAGGTGACTTCAACTTTTGATTTATCAACTTTAATCCCATCCCCTGAAATATGATGTCCTAAAACAATACCTCCAGTAAACATCATAAAGCATTTTTCGTGGCTTAATGAAAGGTTTGTTTCTTTACATCTTATAAGGACTTTTTCCAAATTTTCTAATGCCTCTTCAAACGAATCACCATAAACTGTAAAATCATCCATATATACCTTTACACAATCATGGATTAGATCAGAAAAAAATTCCTAGTACTGTCTTGGAAGTGTTGCGGTGCATTAAATATATCCAAGAAGAAGCACCTCATACGAAGCAAAAGTTCCATGGACAAGTAAATGTGGTCTTATCCTGATCTTCAGGTGCTACCTGAATTTGATTATACCCACTAAAACCATCCAGAAATGAAAAGTACTTTTTGCCTGCTAATGTATCTAATACTTGATCGATAAAGGGCAAAGGAAAGTGATCCTTCAAAGTTACTTTATTCAATTCCCTGTAATCAATGCATACCCTCCAATTACCATTCTTTTCAGGTACTATAACCAAAGGAGAAACACATCGGCTATCTGAAATTGGATAAATGAAGTTTACACTGAGTAGTTTTTGGAGCTCTTCTTTCACTATCTCCCTAAGATTTGGATTCATCCTTCTCCGAGGTTGTCTGATTGATCTACTGTTTTCCTCGATATAGATACGATGGATGCAAGTCTTAGGGTCAAGACCTTTCATATCAGTATACTCCCATGCAAATGCAGTAGAATGTTTTTGAAAGATTTTGGTTAGCTCTTCCTGTTGTGACTTTTCCAAATTTTTGTTGATATTCAATGTTTTACCTGGAGAAATCTCAATGGTAGAACTACCGAACTCTTCTACAGAGTAAAGAGACATTTGTCTTGATGATAAATACTCAATGTCAGAATCTAACTGAAATTTTGTGTGGTCACATTCTGAAGATGTTTCAAAATTTTCTAATGTGTTCAGAATTTGACTATCTTCACTAATTTCAGAAATGGTAAAGGCAGGTTGTATACTGTCCTCATCATCGACCCATTCATTGTCTCCTACTTCTGTAATTTCTTTTGCTGGAGGATACAAATTGAATTTCTTTGTCGAACTACCATCATAAATGTACATATCCCCAGATCTACAACTAATGAAAGCATCAGCTGTGGCTAGCCAAGGTCTTCCTAAGATGAGTGGGTGCCCTTCTAAATTACTCTTGGGAGTCAAAATTTTGAAATCTACTGGATATTCCCAAGAATCTAAGGAGACTGAAATATCTTCTAGTACACCATCTGGTTTGATTATTGATCTGTCTGCAAGTTGCAGTAAGGTGGGTGTAAAAAGAAGATTGGGAAGTTTAAGTTGTTCCATAGTCTGTCTACTCATAATGTTGATAGCAGCCCCTAATTCAATCAAAGTATTTGGAATTTCTATCCCATTTATATGTGTCTTGACAATTGGACTACTTGGATCCACATACTTCTGCATGGTAATTTTTCCCATCATGATATCTGCAATTTTTCCTACAAGGTGGATTCTTCTTGTATCTCTTGGTTTCCTTCCTGGTTTTTTAAGACTCAACTCCTTTATTGTTTTTGCTAGAATAAGAATCTCTCTAATGGTTTATAGCAAGGGAACCTTGATACAAACATTCTTTAATTCATCTAGGAAATCATAGTCAGGCAACAAGATTTGATTTTCCACCCCTTTATCAATTTGTAATCTTTTAGGGAAAGGAGGCATGGATGAAGATGCCGGTTGCTCAACTATAGGAGTTGTGGGGGTTGACTCTTTTTCTTTTTCTTTTTGAATGATTGGGTTTTGAAGAAATGCTTCCTCGGAACCTTTACTGACTTTAAGAGAATCCTCCTCAGAAGTACCTTGCTCTTCAACATCTATAGAAGGTTTTTCTAAAACTCTACCAGATCTGAGTTGAACATCATTAAGAGGAACAATCATATAGGTAGGAAATTGTTGTCCTTCTACCATGTAAGCATTCTGAGGATTTTCATTGTTAGGATTTGGCAATGGCTGAGCTGGTAGTCTATTTGTCTTTTGTCGAAATGGAAGCAAGAGTTGAGGATTTGGATTTTGTTGAGAAGGTTGTTGTTGTGGAAATGGCAATGAAAGTTGTGGGTTTTGATTTGGAAGTTGTGGATTTTGTTGATTTTGAAAAGATGGAAGATATTGATAAAATTGAGCAAATCTCCCATAAGGATTTTGCATCCCTTGTGCCCATGATTGATATGGATTTTGAGGTTGGGGCCAAGGTTGTTGCCAATAATTCCAATTTGGCGGGGGCTGAAAGTTCATAGGGTTGTTAAATCCTTGATTTTGTTGCCCCTGCCAAGGTCTTCTTGAAACAAAACAAAGGGACTCTACTGAATTTGGATCTTCTTGAAAGACATCTTTGAGCCCATGGATTGAAGGACAATGCTTGGTCTCATGACTTTCTGAGCAAATCATACATGTTTCTACAACTTTTGCATGCAAGGGGCATTCCCTTATAACATGTTTCTTCCTACATTTTGGACAAAAGATGGCCAAGGCATCAGCTTCTGTTTTCTACTTGTTTTGTATTTTAAGGGTGTCTAGTTGTTCACTAAGGCTCCCTAGAATATCAGTTTTGAATTCATCAAGCATTTCCCCTCGAGAGATGGACACATAGTTCTGCTATGTCACGAAGTGGAAGTTGAGAAATATCTCCTTCCCCATCATGTTTAAAATATCTATCCATTCATCTCTAATGGCTTTCAATAAAAGGAATTTCAAGGTTTCCTCGTCTAAATTACTCAGTTTTGCTCTCTTTAAGTTGTATTGAAATCTTTCAAGTAAATCCTCCAAGTTTTCATCTTCTTTTTGCATCATTTTAAATACCTCATGTTTATGATTGGTGGGCATGCAATAGTCTAGGTATCTATCCAAAAATGTTTGTTTCATATCATTCCAAGTCCTAATAGATTGGGTGAGTAACCCCATGAACCTAAAGGAGCTCCCTTATGTTGAAGGAAAATGTTTGAGTTTTTGAGTGTCTTCCATGTTGTCATAGGTTCGGCACAAGACTTCAAAGTTAAGCTGCCATGTTTCTGCTCCTCAGTTCGCAGCCCTTAATTGGATCAAAGATTTGGAGTTTTTTTCTTGTTTATATGTGTTTTGTCATGGACTATTGGATCCACATAGTTCTCCTTCCCTATTTTCTCCATTATTACCTCTCCCTCCACCATTGTTGCCTCCATTATTTCCTCTTCCTCAACCTCTACCCCCTCCTCCAAATCCATCTACTACTTCCTCTGTCATGATAGTTTCCTCAGAGTCTTCTAGTTCTTCTATCAAGGGTGGAGGAGAGAGTTTCTCCCTTTCCCTCTTCTTCAGGTGATTCTACTTCTTTGATTACAATATGTTCCCCTGTAGAAGTGAAGAAATGTTCTTCTCCTAGATCAGATTTAGTAGATGGTGTGGGAGAATCCTCTAATTTAGTTGTTGCTCTTTGAATTCTAGGAATCCTAAGGCTGGGAGTAGATGGAGATGAATCTTGTCTATGCCTTGAAGTAGCTGGAGTTGTGAAAATCGAACTCTTGTCCCTAGCTATAAACCTTCCCCTAGAATCTCTTGCTCTATGCATGTCATTTTTTATTATTTTTTATTTTTCGTTCAAGTCAGGCTAATAATTCTCTTTCTGATCCTCCAGAACACACTAGGTGCAAGAGGAGAGCATAATCAATAAATTATTGAACTAATAACTCTCTTTTCTGATCCTCCAGATCACACTAGGTGCAAGAGGAGAGCATACTTCAAGAAGTTATCAATTTTTCCCTTCTCTTTTTTTTGTGTAAGAGATTGGCTACCTAGTTACACTTCCCCGGCAACGGCGCAAAAAGGTTTAGTCAATTTAGTGTATCCTAAATTGCTACATTAATTATCAATCTGGGATTCGTAAACTGATGAAGTGTGGCGCACTATATGTGCAAGACAAACTCTTTCTTACTTTTTATCAATTTCATCTTGTTTTTGGGGGTTTTATCTTGGTTTGTCTCCTAATGCAAATGATAATCCTATTCCTAAGTTTTAAGAATACTTTAGAAGGCAAGTTTGGGTATAGATTTTAAGGCAATTATGTCCTCTATAATGATTTCCATAACTTAACACTTCAGAAGGTCTTAAAACATACTAGTGATGAAATTAATACTTGAACAAAAATGAAAATGCGCTGTTATTCAAATCAAACAAATAATGAACTACTGATCATGAAATCGTTATCTCAGCTGCTTATCTCAATACAGAAAGAAAAATAAGTTAAGCTACTACACTCAACAAATCAAAAACTGCAAACTAATAAAAGTAAAATCAATTCACTTCATTCATAGTCTGATAGCTCGCCAAGTAGTCTAAGCTATCGCTATGGAAATAACGTCAATGATACGATGGATTTGATATCTAATTGTAGAAAAATAAAGCTAAAATCAAATTACATCATTCATAGTCCGATAGCTCGCCAAGTAGTCTAAGCTATGGTTCTGGAGATAACGTCAATGATATGAGGAATTTGATATCTAATTGCAGAAAAATAAAGCTAAAATCAAATCACATCATTCATAGTTCGATAGCTCGCTAAGTAGTCTAAGCTATGGCTCTGGAGATAACGTCAATGATATGAGGGATTTGATATCTAAACTAACCGACAAAAAAAAAACTGAAATCAAAGCATAACTGAAATTGAAAAGCTAAGAAAAGCAAAGTCAGCAGAGAGGCTAATCTCATGTCACTAGTTATTGTAAAAATTGTATGAAAATGCCCGGGCCTATTCTATCCTGAAACACACACACACTGATCAATGTTAGCAACAATATACAAAGCTTGAAAAATCATGTACAGGAATGAAATGTTAATATCATAACAAATGAAATACACACAGGTGGATAACTATGAAATATGTGTAATGGAAATAAGGAAACGACACATAAAAAATTTACAAAAATAAGGAAATGAAATCTCAGCCAACAGGGGCCCTCTGCATAGCCTTGGTCAACACGCTATTAGCCTAGAATTACGCTCACACAGTCATATAAAACAGAGTCTGATTATATTGCAAAACAGAGGAAGAATCCTCTCGTTACAACAGTAGGACCAGTTCACGGCACAGTACAAAGACTAACAGCAAAACGACAGCAAAACCTAACTAACTCTATGCGTTTGCAAACGCGTTATTTATAGGGAAAATTACATAATTGTTTTACTATGAAACAACTTCAACAGAGGACATGTAAAGAGACAACGTCCATGAGTTTAGCATGATGGTTGCCGAGATCATTCAATTTATGAAAAGGTGGTTGTTGGATCTACGTCGTGGAGGCATTCTACAGCTGTCAACATGACCCCAAGGATCTAGGAACGGCCTCGGACCCTTCACGTGTTGAAAAACAGAGAACTGTTGATGTAGGACTCCTTCGTTTGACCACCGTTGACCACGGATTTCCTTAATTAATCCGGCTAAACCAATAGGACCTGATTGATGTTCAGATCATTCCTGAACTGCCCACGTGCCTTGTTTTGCTTGATGACACCTGCAACCTAGAGTTTAACAAAAACAGCTGCGGAAAGTGGCTGCATTCCACAGCGAATGAGAAAAATCTAATTCAAATAGCAAACACAAAAACATAGTTAGAAAACCACTTAAATGCTCTTTTAGAATCAATATGCAATGATCTTTGATAGCTTATGAGGTACTGGTTAGGGGAAAAAGTCTAAGAAAATGTGTAGGAGAGATGTAGTTTCAGGGCTCAATAGTTTCCTTGGTAATTAGCCCCCTATTAATTAGGGAAATCCACATCCTGGATTGTGTAATCCTATAGGCCTTCCTCTAGCTGCATGCACCACCTATACAATTCAAATGATTATACAACTGATAGAACATTGTCCCTGAACTCCAATATCAACTGGGTAACTCTCAGATCTAACATGCATGAGCTATTTATGAGTGAATAATCAATTAATTCGTTGACCACATGAAACAACACCATACTGTCTGACCTCCTACTAGTTCCTCCATCAATTGGAACTAGTTGAACTGACTTTAACTTAGATAAACTGAATTAATAAATTACAACTCAAAATAAACTCAACCAGGGATGCTATAAAATAGGAGACACTCTACATGACTCAAGTTAGACCCTGAACTCGAATTAGCTAAGACAACCTAGTAAATTTAACTTAATTAACTCATACAAGTTGTTTTGTGACGTGGAATTGCAATTTTATTCCTAATTTAATTCAAGGACAAAATAAAATTAGGATTTTATTATTGCATTTTTTTCAACACTACCTCTCAAGAGGAAAGGGATTATCTGCTACCCTGATTCTGCCTCTATGGAACTTGAATTTCCCTCTAGACAGTGCCTTATTCAATATGTTTGCACCCCACTCCTCTATAGGAATTTACTCTAGCAACATGATTCTCCTTTGCACACAATCTCGTAGATGGTGATACCGGATGTCGATATGCTTGGACCGATCATGAAAAACTGGATTCTCAGAGAGTTTGATACAACTCTGGTTATCACAGTAAATCATTGTAGGATCCATCTGTTGACCAAATAACCCAACAAGGATCTTCCTCATCTAGATAGCCTCACAAGTTGCTTGAGTAAGAACCATGTACTCTGCTTTTTCCAAACTGAGTGCAACTGATCTCTGCTTCCTGTTGTACCAAGAAATTGTTGTTGACCCAATACTGAAGATTCCCCCTGATGTTCTCTTCCTGTCAGATGGACTCCCTGCCCAATCTGCATCTGGGAAGCCTTGTAGCTTCACTCCCTTTGTCTGTATGTACCAAAGACCAAACTGAGAGGTGTGTCTAAGGTATCTCAACACATGTTTAGTTGCCTTACAATAAAGTTTGGCTGGCTTAACCTTGTAAAGCCAGTTGGAACTCACCACTAACTTGTCAACTAGTCTTGGGACCACTTCCAAAACATCGTTTCTAATAATGGAGTCATACTCCTCTACAATGGCATCAACCCATATTGGTCGCTGCACTTCTTCCTCGAATGAGGATGGGTAAATATCTACACTCTTACTCATCAGAGCCATGTAGCCAATGTACAAATTTGGTGACCTCCTTTGTCTGTGTTGTGATGTGGGTGCTCTCACCTTCTCTCTAGCATCATGTATCAATATGTCAGTTTCTCTAGTGCGCTTCCTTCCATCTCTGGAAGTCTCTGCATGAGTGGGTGCTTCCACTCCCTGCTCCTCTACATGTGGCTGCTCCACGTCATCTTCAGGTTCTTCCTTTGGAGCTAAAATATTCTCATCTGCATGTAACTGAAGCTCCCTCTCAGGGGAACATCTCATGGCCTTCTCTTCATTGAACTTCACATATCTACGAACCACTGTCATCCTATGAGATGACAGGTACACCCAATAGATGTGAGGTGTATCAGTGTACCCCACAAATAGGCCCAACTCAATTATTGATTCTAACATTTTCCTTGCATCCTTGGTAACATGACAATAAATTGATGAACCAAAGATTTTGAAGTGTGCCATATCTGGGTTCTTACTTGAAAAAACTTCTTATGTTGTACTCATCCTGAGAATTCGACGAGGACACTTGTTCTACATATACAGTTGTGTTGCATGCTTCATCCCATAAGTTCAACGGTAGGTCTTGATCATGTAACATCGCCCGTGCAACTCCCACATGCTTATGTTCTTCCTTTCAGCCACCCCATTATGTTGTGGGTTATGGGGTGCTATTAACTCCCGTCGAATGCCTTATGATGCACAAAAGTTTTTGAATCTATTCGATATGTATTCTCCACCATTATCGCTCTCGAGAGACTTCGCTTTCCTGCCAGTTTCTTTCTCAACAAGTGCTTTTAAATTCACAAAATTTAGTGAATGCCTGATCTTTCTTCTACATGAATAAAATCCATCACTTGCGAGAGAAATCATCTACAAACATTACATAATACCTGTGTTTGTTCATGGATTCTATTGAGAAGAGTCCACACGCATATGAGTGAAATCTTTCAAGGATCGCTTGCGCTGAACTGTCCTTCTCATCAAAGGTGGCTTTGGTGTACTTCCCCAGTGTACACCCTTTGCATGTATCTCTCTTCTCTACTACACCCTTGGGAAGTCTTGTAGAAATATGTTGCATGATCTTCGAAGCTCCGTGGTGCAAGTGACCCAATCATCTATGCCACAACTCATTGATGTCTCGACTCTATGCACCTTATCTGCTTTTTTGCTCAAAGCAACACAGTCTTCTACATCCAATTTGCAGAGGTTATTCACTCGAACCCTGATCTGCTTCACTTGTCTTGAGGCTATGTGATGAAGGAAAGCCTTTCATTTGTTAAATATCACATCTTAGCCATGGTCCTCCACGGTCCTCCAACATAGCGATTGAAACCAAATTCTTCTTTAGACCCAGAACATATATGACATCTTTTAATGTGAAAAGAGAACCAGAATCCCTCTGAAAAGTAAGAGTACCGATGTCGGTCGCACTATGCCTTCCATCATCTCCCATTTTGATGTGCATATGGAGGTCCTTCTCCTCCAAGTCACTGAAGAATTCTTTATTGTCGGTCATATGGAATGAGGCTCCACTATCTAGATATCGCACACTACCCATCATTGATGTCATCATGCAAGTGATGATGGTGAAATCCAACTTGAATTATGAAGCAAGAGCTTCACCTGCCGCTCCTCCTGAGGGCTTCTTGCCAGGATTCTTGTACGGACACTTTGTGGCATAGTGTTCCAGCTCATGACAGTGAAAACATTTAATCTTCGACAAGTCCTTCTTCTTACCACCCTAACTAGAATATGATTTGGAATGGGATGACTTCCCTTTCCCTTTCTTCACCTTTCCAACTAAGGAACATTTCTCCTCATCCTCATGATTGGATGAGGATGCATCTCTGGTGTTTTGTTAAATCTCTTCTTACACCAAGTCGGACGACAACCGCTCCCACTCTGGTAGCTTCTCCCTCCCATTCACCGAATCATGGTTGCTGTGCCAACTCTTTGGAAGGCCTAGAAGTGTTAGGCTGACCAAATCATCTTCAACAATTGTAACACCAACACTCCCAAGCTCATCGCGACATTGGGTGAACTTGATCAAGTATTTTGGTATTGTGTCGCCCTTCTCCATCTTGATTTTCCTGAGCTTGTCCTTCAGTGCCATCTTCCTATGGTCATTGCTATTCTGAAACAAGTCTGTCAAGGCCTTTCAAATCGCATATGGAATCTCCTTCCCATGGAGGTTCGAGATAATATGATCTCGAACTCCTTCTAGTATGATCCTTTTGTAACAACCCTAGTTAAAAATGCATGTAAAAAAATATAAGACCAAGATCATGGGAAATGTATTCCAAGATGAATGGTGGGAAAATCATCCTAGTGGGTGTTCATTTCGGTTATTATGTGCAAAAATAACATTCGTTGGTGACAAATCCACCAAGATATCTCCATAATAACAAAATAAGCCTATCAAGAGGGAAAAATGATAGATACAATAGATAAATGGAAGGGTCATTAAAGATGCCTAATGGAGTCCAATATGTGCCAAAATCAATGGATGGGCTCCAAACATAATGATAAAGGGGGAGCAAATGACCTGTGGTGTCCCCAAGTGATTGTGGGGGCATAAGAACATCCTCATGGGCCTCCAAGTGGATCGAACAAGTTTGTATCCCATCTGTAAGAGCTGGAAGAATGATGCAATCCCTCCCTCTATCTCTCATGGTGAGACACACCCTCATCTGGGCCTTGGATCAGCTGCCAAGTGTGTGGTTCAAGAATGTAGCCGCTTGGGCAAGGTGGTCCAGGTGCATCATCATCGTCAAATAAATGGAACATGAGCAAGCAATGAGTGAAACTGAAGGATCCTGTGAAGTGGAAATCTGCTCTCTAGTATGGAGGAGGCCCATGGCTCTCAACGCTCACCCTACAAATGCCAATATGACTCTCTAGAGGGCTCGGAGCCCGTATAAGGAGACCAATCCCAGGATGAAAACTCACTTGTAATCCTATATAAGATCCAATGCGTCCCCTCACCTTCCAGTACAACCAAACATTAGTGTTATTGAGTAAATGAGCCTACAAATCATGGAACCAAGTGGACACTTCATAGTGGCATGCCCTTTCATAATGGTCTTTAGAACGTACAATTGTTTCCAAGTTCAAGAAGAAGGTTAACCAAAGACCCTATTAGGTGGTTTCAAGGGGGCGACATGTCCATGGTACATCGATCAAATGGCAAGTGGCATGTGATATAATGATGGAACAAAGTGGGCGATCAAGGATAAGGCTCCAAGCCACAAACCACAGTACAAGGATAGTTATGATAGGGGAAGCCCATTCTTGGGTGTATGAATGAAGGAGGGAGCAATTGTGGTACATGAGCCACCTTGTCCTTTGTTTTTCCACCCTTCTTCATATGCCCTTTGCCTTTTATTGATTATTTTTTTATAATTGTTAGGGGCTCCAGGGGATGAGGCATGATGCGTAAGATATAGCAGTGAAAACCCCCTTAAGGTTGGGTAGGTCATTGCCCCCTAGGGGGGACAATCATGGGTTCCTCAATGATGCAGGGGGTTCTTATAGGGGCCCTAGGAACCAGGGTGATGGCCATATGATAGGGGATAGAGCTCATGTTGGCTTTTGCCCACATGCTAAATTTGTATGTCCCGACCATCTTTTGCATTTTGTGGTACATTTCCTGTTGAGAGTGACCAAATTATGCTTTTTCTTTTATTTTTAGCTACAACAACCTTCGGGGCATCGTTCTAGGCCTGGCCCAAGGGGAGGGGGGAGGTAACTCCTTGTGGACCCAATGGATAAATGTAGACCCAGATAGGAAATATGGTGAAAAGGTTTATAACGATCAGAAGGGAGTGATATATTATGGTGTTGGGAAGCGGGACGATGCAACCAAAATTTGGTCTTCCCATGTAGTGCCACCCCTAAAGCTAGTATCCAGTAAAGGAGATCCCACGAGACTAGGATACAAGGTTAATCATCAAATTGGATAGAGGAGACAAGAGTACAAACCAAACCCACTATTTCCACCGAAATCCCCCCACTAACTCATGCCCAAAAGTGTCCATGATAAGTACACAAAAATACCCAACTACACAATGAAAATCCATACCTTCAGGGTTGGAAGGTCCACCTTCAAACATATGATCATAATAGATGGGCGAGGGAGCATACTACTGGCTCAAGTGGTGGAGATAGTGGCACATCGAGCTATCTAATGGATGCAAGGGGTTGTTGGCTATCGTCTGAGGACCATCTAGGAGAAAAAAGTTCTCCTATGGATATCACCCACAATTGGTGGGTAACAAAACCCACAGCGAATTCCTCTCCGATGGAAGTAGTAGCTCCTTTTGAAGAAAGAGGAAACCACTCTTGTTGGCTATTGATTTGTAGTAGCATTGGATGTGCTCTAGCCATGAAATTTGGTGGGGAGGTTGGGGCACATGAGATCTCCAATACCCACAAAGGGTTTGGGCAGATTATAAACAGTTTAAGAGATATTAAAATAATTAATATTTTTAATGGAGTTTCTAAGTCTAAACTTAGGGAAATTAAAATATTAATGTGGATTAATATAAAACTGTGTTAGAATGGTTCAAAAGACATGGATCAAGTCAGATCTAATCTCAGCCATTGATTAGGAACTTAATCTCGGCCGTGGATATGTCAACGAGAAAAGTATAAGAGGAGGCTTGAGGATCACTTGGAGAGTACACCAGATGATCAGTGATTCTATTCTCTAAAGCGGGGTTTGCTAAAATAGATAGAATTAGTGATCGGAGTTGCAGTTGAGGGGCATTGAGTACAGAGAGGTAAAGATAGTGTTGGGAGAGCAACACAGAAGCCAGAGAGAGTGATGCAGTAGCATCCAGGGCTCACGCAGGGCCATGCAGAGGCAACTGGGAGTTGCGCAGTGCTTCAGATAGGCCATCGTTGCTGACGCAGAGGGCCGCCTGATGTTGACGCAAGCCAATTCAAGGTGACATAGGGCCAGTGCTGGGCAGAGAGAGGCTGGCGCAATCTAGAAAGGTAGACGTTTGGGTTTCTGGGGCAAATTGGAACCGAGGAGCTACCGGAAGGTTTATCCGGGGTTTTAGTCGGGACATTTGTCTCAGACTGAAAGTTACTACTACCAAGGAAATTCTTTGTTGGGTAAGCCAGATTTGGCGCCCAGATTGTAATATGAAATTGCTTAATAAGAAAACCCTCAGATAGCTGCACCGGTTTTCCCGCATTGGGTTTTTCCAGGGACATTGGTCCAAAAGTAACGGTGTCATTTGGTGTGCTTGTTTATGTTTCCTTCAGTTGATGATCTGTAATATGTTGAGCATGCACTAATGTTTATTTTCAGTATTTACATTGTAAATAACTTGTTAAGTAACATAACAAGTAGGTAGGAATAAATCAATAAAGTGTATGGAAACGAGTAGACTTAGAAACTTCAACACTTGCTCTTTCTCACACTAGAAACCCCAACTCCCATAAACTTGGCATTCAAAAAGAATGAACTACTTTGATAAACTCATCACTCCTAAAACAATTAAGTGCAATGTATTATGGAAGAAACCTCTTATGAGATTGGCTTCTTCAATGATAAACAATATCTTTTTCTTTAAGATCATGGCCAACTTGACATTTAGAGGAAATATGATTCCTAACACCATAAGAACTCTGAATTCATCCACCATATGGCCTTTGTTGCCCGTAGTAGACATCATACCATTATCTCCCTGAGCAATTGCATTCTTCACTGGACCTAAACCTGCAAAATTCAGTGAACCAATCAATTCTTCACCTAATGGACCTGTTGTAGTGGTTTGTGGGGCTGCTTTATGCTCCTGAGCATCTGCATGGTGTCCAGAATCCTTCTCTGAGATGTCCATACCTGTCATCTCTGTGATCTCTTTCTCCACCTTTTCCTATTTTTCCTCTGCCACTTCCATTTATATTTTCCTTCATTATGCTTGATTGTTATCAAGTTGCTGACTAAAACATCTGTCAACATCACGATAGGTCACTGTTGAACACTTAATGATGGCCAACCTTAACACCCCTCATGGTTACATGATAATTCTTTCCTGAACTTTGACTTGGAACTCAACATTTGTAGTTAACAATCAATGTGACATAACTTACATGGTCAGGTGCAGTATGCAAACTTTGTACACTAGATGGATGAAGCCTTTTGCTTCAGGACTAGTGACAAGTGAATGATAATGATACTGTAAAACGACAACCTATCATTTGAAAATACTGATTCAAAAATAAGCCTTATTATAAAGGAGACAAATGCCTATGGTATCACAGTTATTTTCAAGTAAAATTCACAGTTGAACTCTTGCACTAGTTTCCCATAGCTTAATATGATTCGTAACTTAGGATCAAATGCAACATTTTTTCTATCTGATGAGAAGTTTCATTTGTTTCCATTGAGTGTCTAGTCTTTACTTGCTTTCTTGATATGAATATTTGATGTATATTTTGGTTCAACGTAAGATTAACATTTACTTGATGCTTATGTTGTACTTAATCTGTATTGTGCTTTTGTCAGGCTTTGGATGGAAAACCCAGGATTTCTGGAACCAGGCTTGCAGCCTCATATATAAACTTTTACATTGCAAACAAAGGAATTGTGGCTCCTGCATTTGGAGATGAAAATAGAGATAAAGAAGCTTTTGATGTCCTCTCTGCAGCATTTCCTGATCATGAAGTAAGTCGTAATATCAAATTCTGATGTTAACATTTATAGAGGGATATGTTTGTTAGTTAAAATGACTTAGGAAAACTGCCATGAATGAATTTGGTGCAGGTTGTAATGGTATCTGGTGCGAGAGAAATTGTGCTTGGTGGAGGTAATATACACTGCATAACGCAGCAACAACCGGCTTGCTTGCCTTGATGTATTGACAAATGGAAAAGAAAAACAGGAAAGGGTTAATTTGCTGCAGTGTTTTTAACGGAAAGATTTTATAATATGATGATAAAATTCACGCCTGTATAATGATAGAAATTTTCTTGAATTAAATTTTGTTATTTATAAAGCTTTTAATGGAAAGATTTTAAAATATGATCATAAAGTTCACGCCTGTATAATGATAGAAATTTTCTTGAACTAAATTTTGTTATTTATAAAGCAACTATAGATTGTAATCCAAAGCAGTCGGTAGCAAAAAATACAATCTTTTACTCTGGAAGTTGAATTGAGTTATCTGGACATTGGGAGTATTGAGATTAAGGTTAAATGCTAGAAAGTTTACCCTTAACCCTCACCTAAATTCCGCCTTTATTCTGCCGATAACTCTTTCCATTTCTCGTTTCAAATTGTCATTTGAAGATTTAAAGCTTATATACTAACTCGTGCTTCATTGTTGATTGTATTTGGTTATTTCAGTAAGGGAAGGTAATTACAATTTAATTATTATTGATTGTATTTGGTGCTTATTGCAGTAAGTTTAGGTAATTAGAATTTAATCATTCCATGGCTATGCAGAATCTATCTTGACTAGATAGTATGTTTGGATTTAATGTATGCACAAGTGAGATAGGGAACACTCACATAACAAAGGAAGAATGCAGAAGGAAATTCCAACTCTACACACTACAATAATTGGTAGGTGGAAGTGGGTGGGAAGCTCGATGGATTCATACTTAAGGTTACAAGTATCCTAAAAGGAATCATAGATATAGGACATTATCCATTGTTTACCTTCTTATTTGTGCAAGGTTTGGTCTTTATTTCTATGGGTTATTCTAATGCTCTTTCGAAACTGCCTTGCTTATCAATGTGTGGTTTCAGTGGGTGCTGAAAAATTCTTATGGGGAGTTTACACTAACAGTGATCAGGTAAGTGTTTCACGCAACAGGGTCTTTCTCTTTCTCAAAAGTTTCATGGGGTGATTCAAATGGGCTATCTGTTCAAGAAGAAAACAACAAAGCTCACTATAGCTTACGTAATTATTATGAAGCAAAGATAATATGGTATATTATTTCTTCAAACTTCAAAGTATATAATATGGTATACTTTTTGAAAATATGTTTGAATGATCTGAGTTGATTATATTATTTAAGTCATATTGTATACTTTTGAAAATAAATTTGAATGATCTGAGTTGATGAAAAAATGTAGCCATATCTTAATAATGTGAAACTGTTTAGCCATTTTTATTCGAGGAGAGCCCAGTTATAAAATCAATATGTTAATTTGTTATTTGTGATCAAGCAATTCTTCATAAACTGTCGAAGAGAGCCTAGTTATAATATCAATTTGTTATTTGTGACCAAGCAATTCTGGGTAATCTATATTGCCAAAATTCCCTGGACTTGCCCCAAGATTCATCCTTCTTTTAAACATGCTCTTTGAGTGGCAAAGACCACAATAAAATTGGAGCCTTGATGGATGGCCTAATCCTCCATTAACCTGACTAGCAAACCAAAGCCCAGGAAACATAATTTTTTATAAATAATGCATACAAAGTTTTGTTAGTAATTTTGATATATTAAAGGGGGAAATTGTCTTTGATATTAGTTGATTTTGTAAAATCCAATTTTCATAAAACCATTGTACTTGCTAGTGAGTCTCGTAATCTTTTGATATACTTAAAAATTAATTTCCATGGGCCACCATTTCAAAATGGTTGAAGGCTTACATTCAATGTATGTAAGTTTTCTTTCCTTTATCAATATTCTCTATTCAAATGAACACTACATACAACGTTGAGGATCTGAATATTGGTGACTGGCTTGAGACGCCATATGTCTCAATGTTGAACCACAACCTCATTAACTAAAACCACATACTTGAGCTAGACTGAATGTCGTTGTTGACAGGTGCTCCCCCAGTGCCTGCCTGGTAGATTGTGTCCATTCTCCGTGTCTCGATGGGGATACAGGGTGTGGTGTGATGTGTTCAGGTAGGTTTGTCACCAATGCGTTAAGATGGTCTATCTAGGTGGGTTTGTCGAGCAAGCGTTATGCCCGGTCTTCATCGGAAGTAAGGACGTAAAGATCGAAGCAGGAAGCAATCAGCAGTAAGATCGAAGGCAGACTCACCAAAAAAGTTGCAAGAAAGGGTAGGATGGAAACTTCTCATTGTCACGTAACCAGTGTCTATATAAGAAAGCTACTCGCCGGGGTAGTCGAAAAAGCTAGCAGGACAGCCAAAGTCCAGTTATACGATAAAGCTTATATTCCCTCCCCGGTAGAAACTAATCAATCAACTACCGGGGGGAAACTAGAAAACTTCTAGCTCGGCTTCCTTCAACTGGTGGGGAAAAACAACTGTTGTTGGGGGCGCAACGTGAGCTCTCATATCCATCCAACTATTCTCATCCATTAGAAACGCAATCCAATGAATGGGGACTTAACCGGGGGGTAACCGGTGAACTTCCTTCCCGAATGGTTTCTTTCACTCCGGGCTCTTCTTTTCTTTCAGTGGGTGGTAAGATCAAAAGCCGATGGATATGGGCTAGCGGTAATGAATTAGTCTTAATATGTTTTCTAACATACAAAGGGTTAATATAATTCCACTTCGTTTCAAAGGTTATCTAATAATAAAAGTTGGTATAAAGTGTTACAATTCCACAAGAAAGTGTTACAATTCCACAAGAAGTTACTTGCATAGGTTCTTGGGGTTGCCATCTCATGGACAATTTTAATATGAAATGGTATGTGTTTGTATACTATGAAAGATGAGTTTAGTTATTTATTTATTTATTTATTTTCAATTGATTTTCAAAAATGTTGATGTTTTAGTCAATGTTGAAAAAGTTGGTATTGGAATAAATGAGCAAGGGTTTGGAAAATGGAAAAATTATAGAAGTTGGTTAAAAATTAGTGAAAATTGACAAATAAAAAAACAATACATTTATTTTTTTTCAATTTTTTTAGCATCTAAGGATTCCACAACATCAATAAATGCATTGTCACATATATATGAAAAGAAAACTAGTATATAAGATTTATAAGGAGTTTAGTGCACATCACATATCTACATTGAATAATGTCCTAAATCCTGAGTTCTGACTCGGCCTTGAGAGTCAAAATGTCAACAAAAAATATAATAAATGTATCTCATCAAGATGACTCATTTACAATAAAATTAGGTCATAAACTAGTGAGTTCATCTACCCCTTTTGTGGGAAGAGGTAATGGATTTTCCTCTATAGGAAGAAGGCCCTAGGGTTGGAATTGGACTTTGACATCCTCTAGATGAAGAAATAGAAGGTAGCTTCTAATGTCCTTTGCTGGTGACCATGCTAGGTGGTATTACCTACACCTCTTGCTCCTTCATCTCCTCTACCTCTCTCTCCCCTACAGTAGTTACCTCCTTCAGTGCTTCCTCCTACCAATCAGGGACCAATTCCATGACAAGCCTATCGGTCTCAACTCTCTATAAAATAGTGGTGTCAATCAGATTCAATGAGATGGAATCCATGTTAGGGGTTTTCTGAAGTTGCCTCACCCACAATTGGAGATTGTAGTAGACGTACATTGTGTCATTAAGGAATTGGGACACCAACTTGTATTAAAGTCATAAATTAATAATTAATAATTTAAAAATTAAAACATTAAAACATTAAAAACAATATTTTGTAATTTATAATGAATTAAACAAATTAATTTGAAATTTTTTAACATGTTGCACCTCTTTGTTGTGTATTTTTTAAAATACACTTCTAGTTGTGCTTGATCACTACTCAAAAAAACACATCATTCTTCTTAGCGCCTAGAAACATTTTTCTCCTAAGAGCTTGAAACACATTGTTAAGCATGTAAAATGAACTCCCCCCTCGGACAAAAATAAAATAAAATAATTAATAAAAAATTAAAAAAAAAATGCCAATTAACTTGCCTTGAAAGCAACCTATGATTTTTTCTATTGACTTGGGAAAAAATCGTGACTTTTACAATAAAATTGAGTTTTCTAAATAAAACAAAATCGTTAATAAAATCAGCGCTTTGAAAAGCTCACGAGTCACCAATTTTATTATGAATTTTGCAACATTGATCATGTGCTCTCACCTCTAGCTTGTATTCCACCTTTGTATGAGGCTTAGATACTCTTTATTCCTATTCTCCAAGGATGTTCATCATGTACTTCTCGAGCTAGTGTTCCTTCACAATGTACAACCTTCCTACACCCCTACACCTTTAGTAGAAACAAACCAAACCAAACATCCATAGAATCTGGCTCAACTAGGCCAGTTGGCCCTACAATGGGTTAATTGAATAATCCGATCTCCTCTTCCATTACTAGCTTTGATACCAACTTCTTTGCCACGTCCTCCACCCTCTAAAGCCCTTGTGAAAAACTAGCTTGATGTCAATGAGAGTCCTAGATTGCTACTATGTAAACCCTCTTCCATCGCCCACCATACATCCAAAAGATCCAATTTTTCATAATAACTCTTTTGAATCGGCATGATACATTTTGTAAGATTTCTCATGTAATGGTCTTGGTCAAAATAGTCTTCCCATTGAACATAAAAATTCACCTCTACTCAAATATTACATTGTCGTGAATCTAGGTCATAATACTCTTCCCCTTGAACATAACAAATCATGTCTACTCAAGATTACATTACTATTCATCTAGGTGGGAAGGGAAACTATCAATTACTGTTAATATTCCCCTATCAAGAAATTAGCTATGTATGGTGCTATGTTTTGTCTATGCCTTTGGGTATATGTTGGATTTCATTATTGCATCTCTTGCATTCTCCCTTGTCATCTCTTCACTTCGAAGAATTTTGTTCAATTGCAAAGGGTAATTGAGTTTATGTTTTTATTTTTTTTATTTTTCAAATAAAATAATATTTATTAGTTCCTGCATTGCCAAGGACTATAGCATTTTCTTTGCGGTCAAAGTGCATTGACTCTGCGTTATTTCATTGTGTTTTTGCAATTTTAACCAAAGTTTTAGGAAAATGCCCAATGTTTTGATTTTTCTTAAATTCTAAAAAAAATTAAAAAAATCTAATTTCCTAGAAGCCCTATTTCTAATTTTGGATTGGCTCAACGAGCTTTGATGGGACATAATTCCCCTAGTGAAGGGTGTTTTATTTTTGGTATTTGTCAGTGCCTGACAACTCATTTAAAAACACTTATTTTGTGAGTGACCATTTTGTAGGTGAATGCTTTGACACTGACACTGTTATGTTATTGTTTTGCCCAAAGATGCCAGAATTGACATAGTTGTAGGTCCTTTACACAAGGGGAATGGGCTAGCAGCTTGAACAAATCTCCAATTAATAACTTCCTTATGCAGAGCTTTCACTATGTGGAGGAAGTCCTTTACGCAAGCAAAAGCGTTGTTGAACATATCTCCAATTTATAACTTCATTGTGATAAGGAATCTTTCATTGTGCGGAGGAAGTTTCCTTCGCACAATGAAAGCTCAATTTTGTTAGTCTGGAGACAATGCAACTGCTCTAAGTAGGCAAGTGAGCCAACAATCACTTATAATAATGACAAAGTTGAGAAGCTAACGATGGATCTCTTATACACAATCGTTTGCATCTCTTACAATTCATTTAACAAAAATATTAATTTAATGAGTGGTCATTCCTTAGGTGAGTGCTTTGATAGAGATTGACACTAACATTGTTATATTACTGATTTTCCCAATGATCCCAAAACTGACACAGTTGTAGGTCCTTCATGTATGCGGGGATAACAAATCTCCAATTAATAACATCCTTGCGTGGAGGAAATCCTTTACGTAGGCAAGGTGGGGTGCTGAACAAATCTCCAATTAATAACTTCCTTGTGTGGAGGAAGCTTTCACTTCTTCCTCCACACAATGACAGCTCATTTTTGTTAGTCTAGAGACAATATAACTGCTCTAAGTAGGCAAGCAAGCCAACCATCACTTATAATAATGACAGAGTTGAGAAGTTAATGATGGATCTCTTATAAATGGT
>APFE030617858.1:0-10759 GCA_000404065.3 Pinus taeda | reverse complement strand
AATGATCTCGGATAGGCTCTACTAGCCTTTTTCTATCCTCACACTTCATGAAGAGTCATCCCATACATAACAATCTCTCGATTTGTAATTTTGTGATGCCAAATGGATGACTGTTATAGGTCAGCGAAGAGAGAACCCTTTGCTTCAATATGCGGATGTAGATAATGGGAGAGATAGGGCTCCTCTAGCCCTTAGATGGCTTTGGCATCTTTGGTATTGACCTATCCATCCAATCTGGGGCCAGATTAGATCTACAACCCAACAGTATTCCCATGAAACCCTAGATTAGAGTAGAATGCCGCTTAAGAGAACAGACTTCGTATGATGGAAAAAACCTTCTCTGACGACTACTGCTACCTTCTCTCGTTTATCCTTTCACTTTACTTTCCTTCAATAATAAATCAGAATTGAATATGTGTATGCATATTACTAGGGCATCATCCACGTATAAGCTAGGGCATCATTCAATGCATCTTCTTGATAAGTTGTTGGTCTACTTGATAATAAATCCATAATCAAAATAAATTCATATCTCCGTAAATAGTTAACGGAATCGGATGATCTTTAGATCAATCCTACACCTCTCGACGAGAGGGATCCAAGAAGAGAGAGGGAGGGAAGAAGAAAGACATAGAGAGTGAGAAGTGAAGAGAGACGGAGTGACCATGGAGAGATAGAGATAAAGTGTGTGTTCATAGGTGAGATAAAGAGACATATATCGAGAGATGGAGACAAGGGGGGAGAGAAGGAGAGATAAGGATAAAGTTATGGATATAGTAACATAGTTGGAGAGCAAGAGAATATTGGAGGGAAAAGTCAGAGAGAGAGAGAGAGACGGAGGGAGGGGGAAAGATAGAGGGTGGCAGGAGAGAAAGGGAGACAAAAGAAGAATGAGATAGAGGAGTTCAGAGAGAGGAAGAGAGCAATGGGGCAAGATTGAGGATTTCAAGAGAGAGAGAGAGTGAAAGAGAGAGAGAGATAGAGAGAGAGAGGGTGAGAAAGAGGACTTGAGAGAGAGGAGGAGACAGGGAGGAAGACAAGAAGAGAGAGGGATGGATAGAGATATGTAGTTGGAGGGGGAGAGAGGGAGGAAAGAAGAAAGACATAGAGAGGGAGAAGTGAAGGGAGGGAGGGAGTGAAAAGAGAGATATGTTCAAATAAAGAGGCAAAGAAAGAGAGATGTAGAGAAGGGGGGAGGGGAGAAAGAGGCATATAGTAACAAAGTTGGAAGGTGAAGAGATAGATAGAGAGGGAGAGGATGTGAAAGAGTGGAGAGAGGTAGGGAAAGGGAGATTCATAGATATGGAGTGAGAGAGCATGTGTCTTTGGAGGGGTGAGATAAAGAAAACATAAGGATAGACGGAGAGAAATAGAGATATAGATGCAGGGCAGAGAGACGGAAGAATATTTCTTGCACTGCATACATTGATTTTAGTGTAGATGGTGATTTCTAATCCTATTTTATTACTTGCACTAGATGCATTGATTTTAGTGTAGATGTTGATTTCTAATGATATTTGATTATTTGCACTAGAACCATTAGTTTCAATGTAGATTATTTCTGATCCTATTTGATTTCTTGTAGTAAATGTATTGATTTCAGTGTAGATGGTGATTTCTAATCCTATTTCATTTATTGCACTAGATGCATTGATTTCGGTCTAGATGGTGATTTCTAATCCTATTTGATTTATTGCACTAGATGCATTGATTTCAATGTAGATGTTTATTTCTAATCCTATTTGATTTCCTACACTAAATGCATTGATTTCAATATAGATGATTCCTAATCCTATTTGATTGCATGCACTAAATGCATTGATTCCAATGAAGATTGTGATTTCTAATGCTATTTGATTGCTTCCATTAGTGTATTTATTTCAATGTAGATGTTGGTTTCTAATATTACTTTCTTACTTGTACTAGATGAATTGATTTTAATGTAGATGTTGATCACTAATCCTAATTGATTTCTTTCACTAAATGCATTGATTTTGGTGTAGATGGTGATTTTTAATCCTATTTGTTTTATTGCACTAGATGCATTAATTTCAATGTAGATGTTGATTTCTAATAATATTTGATTGCATGCACTAAATTCATTGATTTTAGTGTAGATGGTGATTTCTAATCCTATTTGATTGCTTCCACTAGATGCATTTATTTCCATGTAGATATTGGTTTCTAACCTTATTTTCGTATTTGCACTAGATCCATTGATTTTGAATGTAGATGTTAATTTCCTATCCTAATTGGTTACTTGGATTAGATGCATTGATTTGATTGTATATGTTGATTTCTCATTTGATGCAATTGGATGTATGATGGTACATTAAGTTTAAAGTGATTGAATCAATAGTGCATTTATTTCAATGTAAGTGCAAAAAATTATTGACAATGTACATTGATTTTTCTGTTATAGTAATTCAACCTATAAATATTGGAGAGCAAAGAGAGATAAGGTATGATGTTTACCGCAACAACTCGATCTAAATATTTAAAGGGATTACAATTTCAACTTTCCTTTCCATATAATCGATATGAAAATATCAGAAAACTAACAAGCATGACAATAAGAATATTAGAAGGAAATAGTTTGAGATTGACCACAATGAACATTATTTGTAATTGGCTACAATTTTATTATTCACATTTTCTATCATTCAACACTATTACATTGTCACATTGCATTCAAAATTTTTATTTCATCAATTTTCGTCATTAAAGTTATTGATAATATTTATCACTAACACAAATTAAAATTAAAATGACTAGATAAATCTGAAACATATTTAATATGGTTTACCAATATTAGATGTTTTTCACATATTATTGATAAAATTAATCATATGTTTGATAGATTTTCCTTGGCCGCACACGACTGAAACCAGCCTAGACACATCTTAACTCCAGATCTATCAAGCACTGAGAGTGATCAAATATCTCAAGGTTCAAACCTTTCCTCATGTTTTTCACTCAAAAAATAGGTTTTCACCTTGAGAGATTCAATCGCTTTTGGCGCTTGATAGATCCAAAATTAAGATGGATCTAGGCTGGTTATAACGAAGTTAACAAATCTATTTTAGAAGAATTGACTCTGTGTATGTCTAAATGATTATGGAGTTTCTAGAATGAACCCCATATATTATGATTTAAAACAATCCACTTGACTTGAAAAATATGCAACAAATTATCGAAAGTTTTTTTTTTGTGTCCTAAGATGAAGCACCAGTTACATGAAAAATGAGCTCCATTATTGACAATTTTTTGAGATACGTTGACCAGATAAACCTTCATCATGTTTTAGAAAAGACTATTTATCATTTTATTAACAAAGACAAGTCATCGATCATGTCTAAGGAAGTGATTCTCGTAAATGCAAGTTGAGGCCCAGTGATTAATGAAGCAAATATCGTGGACTATTTGAAGGAAAATACTATGTTTCGTGTAGGGCTAGATGTGTTTGAGGATGAATCATACATGAAGCCTGGTCTTGTAGAAAAAATAATAATTACGATGGATATGTTGACCATATAGACTAGCACATCTGGAATACAGGCCAAAAAAAGTCCATTGCTATACATCTTGGAGGTGAAAAAATAATTGACAAATCACATTATTTCATGCTCAAAACAACAAAATTCTAGGAGGTCAGACAAGTCAATGTTTATTTGAGATGAGATCCCAGGAAAGCCAAGTTGTAAAACCATTAATTGAAAGATCAGAGACAGGGAATAGTCTTGGTTTTTCTCACCCACTTTGCCAAAACCAATAGAGGGGAGTCCCAGAAGGTGGTTTATTGTTTTCTTAAAATAGCCAGTGGTTTGTTGACGGGCATGTGATGACCACCTAGGGCTTGCATCACTTCCATGATGGCCTAAATAATGTTATTATATGTTAATTACAAAAATTAAAAATGCCTCTTAATGTTTTGTCAAAAGTGTCACACAACATTAATGTTGATCAAAAACCTCATAATAAAGTCATGGGTTCACAGACTCAACAATAAAAAGCCAGTTTGATTCCAAGATTCGAGAAACATTACAGTATGTTTTATTTCTTGTCCTCTTGTATTTAAAGTTTCATGTTTTATTTTTCTTCTACTAGTTAAGTGTACGGTGCAGTAGGGTTTGTTTATGCACCAAAGTGGTGTTATCTTTTAAAAGTTCGAGAAATTGTTGTTGATGCTCGATGTCATATTTCACTGTTTCAACCTTTTTCTTCTTGATATGTCCTTTTATCTTGAGAGTTTGAGTAGTGGTAATTTCTACCAATGCATTACAAGATATTGTTGGACTCATTTCTTAATGATCAATGTCATCTTTCACTTCTTGAAAATTTTTCTTCTTGATATGTCCTTCTATCTTAAGAGTTTAAGGATTGGTAATTCTTACCAATGCTTTAGAAGATATGTTTTGATTCATTTCTTCCTTCTCTGGGGTTGGTTCCTGGTGTATATCCTCTTCTTTTGACATTTCTTAATCCTTTTCTTCCTCCACTTCACAATGTATGTAAAATAATTTCTTCTCAACACACTTATGACCTTTAGCGTATTTGCTATCACAATTGTAACAAAGACCTTCTTCTCTTTTTTCTTCCAATTTTTTCGGTGTAAACCTTGTAGGTTGTGGAAGGCTAGGAGCAAACACACATCCATATTTATAGCTGTGAGTGGTAGGATTCCTTGTTTCCATCATTCTACTTTCAATTTTTCTGGCCAACCTGAATGCCTTCTCTAATGAATCAGGTTCCCAAAGACAAGCCTCATGTTGAATGTTATCGTTTAAAGTCCCTATGAAGGCATCAATCCTTTGCTTCTCTAGAATATCATTTACCCTTATATTCAATTTTTGGAAGTCCTTAATGTGCTCTTCCATTGAACCCTTTTGTTTGAGATTTATCAACTATCTAAAGAAGGTGTTTCTCTTTGTATCCTTATAATATGCTATCATTTCCTCCGTGAAAATTGACTAGGTGACAAGTGATTTACGAGCAAAAAGACACTCTATACGATACAAACTCATTTGGTTATAAATATAAATATGCAATATGTACTTTTTGTAACAGTCGTATATCATGTAGATAAAAATATTGCTCCATCTATAGTATCCAATTTACTGGATAGCAAAACAAGCTCTAAAATCCAGGCCCACATTGCACCACGATTTCAGCTCAAATGGGTTTTAATTTGAGAGTCTGAACCATTGTAGAAAGAAAATTATAGAAAAAATTCCACGTTGATCTATTTGAGATGGAATTTTGGAGTTTGTAAAAACCCTAACGTCCTTAGATCATATCTCCATAAATATAGCGAGAAAATATCTAAAATTTCGACCCGACGTTTGTAAAGATTGTTTCTCAAATGAGTTTCTTTTAGGTTCTGAAACTTCGTAGCGAAAATTCCACGATGCCCTAGCAGTGAAACCCTAGAATCCAAAGCTCTCCTACCAAATGTTACGAAACCAACTCACAAAAAAGATATAGAAAAAGATCAACGCCTTAGAAATTAGTCTCTTCGAGGGAGCAACCTCCTTTACATTACAAAAATGAACAATTGTTGGATGATACAAATGACCAGACCTACTTTCTATATATAGGAGTCTAAGGGGTCATAATATAATCAGAGATGACGTAACAATAATAATGTAAGGGCACACCAATAACAATATTGGACTTCTATGGGGCACAATAATAACAATATGGGAACTAAATCGGCACAAAAATATAATAAGGGGGTTCCACTAATAATAATAAGGGGTTACACTAGTAGTGTAGGGACCTAACAGTCTTTGTGACCCATGTTTTCTTCTCTTCTAAGGATAATATTTGTTCCAAAAAGTATTTATGACTATCATGATTTATTTTTACCTTGAAGTGTCTTCCAATTATGTAAGGTTGTGGTTTCTTTAGTGCATGTAGTATTGCCAACATTTACTTCTCATAAACATGTTTGTGTAAATATTTTCCTTTGACTAAATGGCTTTCAAAAGAAATGGGTCTTCCATCTTTCATAAAAAAACATCAATTCCATTTCTTGAGGCATCACATTCCACAATAAAAGTTTTTGTGAAGTCGGGCATAGCTAAGACCGGTGCTTGGCATATAACCTCTTTAAGATGCTCAAATGCCTTATTTTCTTTTGGAGTCGAAGAAAATGCATCTTTCTTTAGTAATGTTGTTAGAGGTGCTTCTATTCTCCCACAAGTATTAGAAAACTTGTGATAATATGCTCTCAACTCAAAAAATCCTCAAATATGCTTTATGGTTTTGGGGATTTTCCACTTCCTATATTCTAAAGAAACATTTGGAAATATTTTCATATAACTATTTCTCCTCCAAGAATTTGAGCACCCTATCAAAATGTTCGACATGATCCTTCCAAGACTCATTGTACATTAGTATATTATCAAGAAATACTAAAAAACAAATTCTAAACAAGGTTTCGAAAATGGAATTCATTAAACCTTGAAATATAGAAGGTGGATTGGTAAGGACAAAAGGCATGACCAGAAATTCATAATGACCATCTTGAATTCTGAATATTGTTTTGAGAATATCTCCATTATTCATTTTAATTTGATGATATCCTAAATAAACATCAAACTTGGTGAAGTCAATTTCTCCATGTAATTGATCCAACAATTCATCAATGTGAGGAATGGGAAATTTATCTTTAATAATGAACTTATTGAGCTCCCTACAATCTAGACACATGTGCCACGATCCATCATTCTTATGCACCAATACTACTCATGTAAAGAACAAACTTTGAGTAGGTTTAATTATACCAACCTCTAACATTTCTGCAGCCATACATTCAATTTCACTCTTTTGGGAATAGGGATATTTGTAAGGGCTGATGTTTAGAGGAACACTTCATGGAATCAAATAAATACCATGATCATGATCTAGAATAGGTGGGAGGCCTTTGGGAATCTCAAATACCTTGGAATGATTATGCAAGTCTTTTTAGAGATCTATAGAAGTAGATGATCTCGATGTTTGAATCTCTAAGGGGAAAAATAGTGCAATTACGCCTTGTTTTTCTTAATTTATATGCATTTTCGTGCCATTACAACTGATTAGGTTTCCTAGTTTTGCTATGATACCCCTTAATTCAACTTCCTTTCCTTCCCAAACAGATTTCAACAAACGTTCTTGAAAATTAAAATCTATCGTACCCAAATGTTGTAGCCATTGGACTCGTAGTACAACGTCAATGTCGCCGATTGGAATGGAGATAATTAGACTATTCAATACATATTCCCCGATGGTTAGCCTAATATTATGGAATTTTCCAGAACAATTTATAGTTCCTCCATTTGTAACCATCACTTGACACTATTGTTGGATATAGGAAGCAATTCAATTCCTTGGCTATCTTACAATGAATAAAATTATGGTTACTACCTGAATCAATCAACATTATCACCTTTTTATTCTTGATATGTCCTTCTATCTTCAGAGTTTGGGGAGTAGTAATTCTTTCCAATGCAGTACAAGATATGCTCGTATTCATTTATTCTTTCTTTGGGGTTGGTTCCTGGTGTATATGCTCTTCTTTTGATGTTTCTTGTTCCTTTTCTTGTTCCTCTTCATAGTCTACGTAAAATAATTTCTTCTCATCAGACTTATGACCTTTAGTTTAATTTCTATCATAACTATAACAAAGCCCTTTTTCTCTTTTTTCTTCCAATTACTGTGGTGTCAATCTTGTAGGTGTTGGAAGGATAGAAGAAGCAACACTTCCATATCTATAGTTTTGAGTGGTGGACTTCTTTGTTTCCATTTATGGTTGCTTACTAGGTGTTTCATTTTTCTTACTTTGAGTCATTTTGGAATAAAACAATGATATTTATGCTTCAATATGCCACTTGGATCACTTCAAACTGGTCTTTCAAAGAAAACTTATGCAAATTTTAAAACAATACACACCTTTTTCTTCCTTTGTAGGAGCTCAGTATTGAATTTTTTGTATCTCTATAAATTTGGATCTTCAAGGTTTGAAATAAGGTCTTATGGTATCCCTCTATGTGTTCTTTCCAATGCCACAAGTCAAACTAAATTTTGATTCTTCAAGGTAGAGTTATGTCCAATCTCCATTGATGGCCTGATTGTGGACTCATTCAGTACAATGAACTTGTACAGAGCTCCACGTGCCATTGTTTTTACATTCGGCACTGAAAATGATACACAAGATACTACAATCTGTTCAATTGATGAAATGTTTTTCAAAATTCAAATCCAGTACTCGTAGAGGACAATATGATTATTTTATCAAGGCCACCTATGTGAGATGAAATTTTGGAGCATGCAAAAACCCTAACTTATGTGGATCATATCTCTCAAACTATAGCAAATAAATAGCTGAAATGTTTACACACATTTCATCACGATTTCAGCTCCTCGTGGTAAAACTTTTAGCTTTTTAAACTTTGTAGAAAAATAGTTATAGCAAAAGTTCCACAATGACCTATTTGCAATAGTGAAACCCTTGAAACCAAAGCTCTCATACCAAATGTTATGCATCAAGCTCAGAAAAGGATAGATCAACGAATAAGAATGTATCCTCTTTGAGGGGAAAACATCCTTCACATTACATAAATGAAAAATTCTCGGATGCTACAAATTAAAATACCTCCTTTCTATATATATGAGTCTAAGGGGTCACAATATAATCAAAACCTACGTAACAATAATAATTTGCACAATAATAACGATAGTCGACTTTGATGGGGCACAATAATAGCAATATGGGGACTACATGGGCAAAACAAAAAAAAGATGGGGCTATGCCAAAAATAAAAATAAGGTGCTACACTAGTAGTATATGGACCTAGGAATGTTACTACTCGAAATAAACAAAAATAACACACTAATTATGCTAAGCCCCTTTTAAGTTACCTATGCATACAACACGGCAATCACACAACAACACATGCCATAACTCTATGACAAAGAAAATAAGGAAAGAAAGAGATTAGGAAGCAGAACTCTAGGGTATTCCATAACCAACTAGGTAAAAAAAGGGTGAGAAATTTTAATGAATGACCGTGGTACCTCTAAGGTGAAAGAGTTAAGATTCGAGTAGATAAACCACAACCCTATATTGAAATCATGTAAATCGTTGCGATAGATGGAGCCCAATACTAATGGAATGTTTTAATCACATGGACATTTGACATGTGCTAGTCTCATATCACCAAGTGTAAGCATATGAGCACAGTAAAAATCTATAGAGGACCCCTTACATCCCACATGGGTGCCTGATTAGGTGAATTTACATGTTAGAAATAATGAATGGACTATAGAAACGTAGGTTGGATATAAGCACAACTAGACCCCCAAGTGGTCATACATATTAGATGCCTTAGAACTTAAGCAAGGTACAATTTAGATAAGGACATACCAAAATTACCTCATCGGGTAACAATATTTTTATCATTAGAAGTATCTATACAAAGTATACTAAAACAATGAGTATATCTACATCAAGGATATACATATGGAGTGAGATGGCTAATTGATTACCAAATTTCATCGTGTGAATTTTATGATAGAATGTTATGTTCTAAACTCAAATGTATGTATGTATTATTAGAGGCCAGTGCATGTTACAAGGAGACAATATCCATGTAAAACATTGTAACTAAAAAAAAAAAAAATATAGGCAAAAATTGGGTACGTGACAAATGGTATCAGAGCATAATTCAAAAACTAGGCCTATGAGAAACCACTAGAGTGAATAAACTTGTAAATAATGGTGTATATTGATTTCATTCCTTAGTGAACCTCAGCTTCATCAAACAGCTATCAGTCCTCTCATAATACACCTGGGGTGTTTTGCTTCAAGCCATAGACTCGGTCTTTCTTCCACCTGTATACATGATATCCGATTCATGAATCTCAAACTCCACGGGTTGTTTCAAACCTGTGGACCTGCTACATGAGAGGAATGGTCGCCTTGTAAGATTTTCCTTCGGTACATCTCCGACATGTACTTTCATGCTCTTTTTGAATTCAAGCTTACTTGTCACCATCTGACTCACAGACCTCCAATGCTATGTGCCAATGGACGTGGTCCCCAGTAGAATTCCTATAACTTAATACATCCTTGAACTCCGAAGCATCTTTGAAAATTCTATTTTCAAACACGTACCTTTCCATCGATGAATGCCACCTTAAAACCTTCGACGTCCATTCTTGGGGTTCCTTGTTTCCTTGAAGAGTCAAATGTGCCCTTGATGACCTACATCTCTTCCATTCGGACACTCCTTCGCATAAGGGCTAAACTCATAACCAAGAGAGCTACCTTTCATTCCACCCTTAGATCTGAACTTCTCAATGAAGTGATCCTTAAGTAGGCTATCAAAAGTTCTGCTACGCCATTCTCATAATATGCTCTGCTTCGACTTCACCCTAGGTGAATTATGAATAACCCATTGATCCTTCTATCTTGTCCCAATTGTCTTTGGTGATATCTCTTTCACTCTTGCTTGGGCATTGTCTTCACCTCAGCTTTGATGCCATGTTAATTTTAGGTATGTTCTATGCTAGAGAAATTTATTTAAATTTTCATTGTTATGAATCACATGAGCATTAAGATAAACTACAGATAGAACATAAATATAAATCGCATAAGATAAGCCAAGACAAGAGGACACAAGATGTGGCGGTAGCTAGGGACAAACTCCATAATGTGGGGAAACCCTTGATCAATTTTTCTTTTATGTTCTTCAAAGTTCAGCAGAGAAAGTGA